>BQNB010143818.1:0-16940 GCA_026074375.1 Tanacetum coccineum | reverse complement strand
GACCACAATATCAAAACTAACAAAACTTTATTTTTCCTCTTTAGTTCGAACCAAAAACGCACCCTAAATACCCATTTGTAAACTTTTCGCTTTCGATTTTTAACGATCGGGCCGTACAACTAACATCTATGCATCACTAGCAACCCAAAAGTACAAGTTAAAAATAAATTTGAAAGACTTATAAAAATGGTCTTCAAAATAAACTTCAACGCGAATCGGACAACCCAAACGTTGTTTAAATGATTACCCGAACACTAGAACCAACCCAAAGTATCACTAATCTTCATGTTTTAATCAAAATTTGAAAAATAAAAGTGTATGTGTGTGTTTGGGGATCGGACGAACCAAAGGGGAGAGAAAGAGAGAATGTGTGTGCTTATTTTGAAAGCAAGAATGAGAAATGCATGTTTAGGATCCAAACAAATCATATGTACTCATGTAGGGGACACACTTAGCTAAAATTAAGCCACCCTTGTTCCCTTTTTGTTCTATAGCCGACTAGAGCATCCTATGCTCCCGGGTGTTCTCGTTTTCGTGTCGGGATCACTTAAAAGCTCGTAAAACTCAACCGTAAAATATTTCCCAAAGTTATTTAACATTTTTATTCACTTTAAAAATATTTTTCCAATAACGTAGAGTATTTACTTGACCTATTTTCACTTTTTATTCCTCAAAAACTCATTTGGACATTAACAAACGTGTCGGGACTCGTTTTTTGGCATTTCTCAGAAATTCACGGGTCAACCACCCGGAACTTATAAAACACAAATGTATCCTCCAACAAGGCTTATTATGCATAATAAACCTTAAAACGTTTCATATCTCATAAATTCATCACTGCCAACACGGTACGATATTCTAAATAACGGGCAAACGCCAAATAGTCTAAGGACTAAATTAGAATATTCAGAACACGAAAAGGGCAGGGGTTACATTCTACCCCCCTTAAAAGAATTTTGCCCCCGAAATTCAACTACTTATCAGCACTAAACAGATGCGGTTACTTAAGCTTCATCTGATCTTCGCGTTCCCACGTGAATTCAGGCCCACGTTTTGAATTCCACCGAACCTTAACGATGGCAATTCTACTCCGCGTCAATTTCTTAAAATCTCGCTCCATGATTTCCACAGGTTCTTCCACAAAATTTAACTTATTATCAACTCGAATCTCATCTAAAGGTACTTGTAGTGTTGGATCAGCCAAACACTTCTTAAGGTTCGTCACGTGGAACGTGTCATCTAGGTGCTAGTTTCCCTTTCTTCACAAAGCGTACTACACCTTTCCAAGGCGACACTTTGAGCAAGACATGGTCACTTACGCTAAACTCTAGAGGCTTCCTCCTCTTATCAACATAACTTTTCTGATGGTCTCGCGCAACCTTAAGTCTATCCTTAATCTGTGAGATCTTCTCAGTGGTCTCTTGCACTTACTCAGGTCCTATCAAATGACCCTCTCCAACCTCATCCCACATAATAAGGGATCGACACTTCCTACCATTCAAAGCCTCAAATGGCGCACACCTCACACTAGAATGATTACTATTGTTATACGAAAACTCAACTAATGGCACATGAACATCCCAACTTCCCCTGAAGTCTAGGACGCACGCTCTAAGCATGTCTTCCAAAGTCTGAATAGTATGCTCACTTTGACCATCGGTCTGATGGTGGTAAGCCATACTCATATCTAACTGGGTTCCTAATGCCTCTTGCATTGACTGCCAAAACCTTGACGTAAACCAACTATCACGATCAGATATGATCGAGATCGATACACCATACCTAGCAACAATCTCATTTAGGTACAACCTAGCCAATCTATCCATCTTATAATCCTCGTGCATAGGTAGAAAATGAGCAGACTTAGTCAATCGGTCTATAATGACCCAGATTATATCATGCCCACTACAAGTCCTAGCCAACTTAGTTACCAAATCCATAGCTATCCCTTCCTATTTCCATTCGGAAATCTTAGGTTGCTGTAGCAAGCCAGATGGACTCTAATGCTCAACCTTAATCTTTAAACAAGTCAAACACCTACTTACATACATAGCTATGTCCTTCTTCATACCCGGCCACCCAATACATATCTCGCAAATCATAATACAATCTTATCACTCATGGGTGTAACAGAGTACTTCGACTTATGGGCTTCATCCATTATCAGGGTTCTCACCTCACCCTTCAAAGGTACCCATATTTGATCCAGGTAGTACAACGTTCCATCACTTCTCTGTTCCATCATCTCATCCAAATCTTTTTGCAATCTTGTAGACTCATCCACAACCTCCTTCTGAGCCGCCAGTATCCTATTCTTGATACTCTACTGAAGGGTCAAATTCATAGCTCTAACTCTCTTAGGCTTTACTCTTTTCTTCCTACTTAGGGCATCAGCCACCACATTCGCCTTACTAGGATGGTAGCGAATTTCACAATCATAATCACTAAACAACTCTATCTAGCGACGCTGTCGCATATTCAACTTTTTTTGACTAAAGATATGATAAAGACTCTTATGATCCGTATAGATGACACTTTTTATCCCATACAGATAATGTCTCCAGATCTTAAGTGCAAACACTACCGCACCCAACTCCAAATCATGGGTAGTATAATTCTTCTTATGAATTTTCAACTGCCTAGACGCATAGGCTATCACTTTACCTCTTTGCATTAACCTAACAACCTAGTCCTATCCTGGACGCATCGCAATATACCACAAAGTCTTCTGGACCATCAAGGAGAGCTAAAACAAGCGCATTACACAACTTATCCATAAAAGTTGGTAATGCCAATTCCTGTTCCTCACCCTAATCAAAAGTCTTACACTTTTGAGTCAAGATAGTAAGAGACTTAGCTATCTTAGAGAAGTTCTCAATGAACCTACGATAATACCCAGCCAATCCTCAGAACAAACGAACCTCAGTCGGAGTTCTTGGGGCTTTCTAATTCTTAACAGCTTCAATCTTACTAGGGTCTACATGAATCCCATTATCATTTATCACATGCCCAAGAAACTGTACTTCTTTTAGAAAGAATTCACACTTAGAAAACTTAGCATACAGTTTCTCCTTTTTGAGTAGTCCCAAGACTAACCATAGGTGTTCTACATGCTCCTCTTGAGTCTTAGAGTAGATTAATATATCGTCTATAAAACACTAATCACACACTTTATCAAGCTAAGTGCCATACAAACTCTATTCATCAAATCCATAAATACCGCTGGTGCATTAGTCAGACCAAAGGGCATTACAGTGAACTCAAAATGTCCATAATGAGTTCTAAATGCAGTCTTTGGAATGTCATCCTCATGCACTCTCAACTGATGGTATCCAAACCTAAGATCTATCTTCGAGAAAAACTGCAAACCAAAGCATTGAATACAAATAATCATCATATTCTAGGAAGTGGATAACGATTCTTATCAGTCAACTTGTTCAACTCTCTATAATCAATGCACATCCTAAAAGAACCATCCTTTTTCTTAACGAACAATACCGATGCTCCCTAAGGCGACAAACTGGGTCGAATGAAACCCTTGTCTTGGAGTTCCTTGAGTTGTCTAGATAACTCCACCAATTCAGAAGGTGCCAAACGATAGGGAGACTTTGCTACCGGCGTTGCTCCAGGGGTTAACTCAATCTAAAACTTAATTTCCTGAACAAGCGATAATCCAGATAGATCCTCTGGGAATACCTCAGGAAAATCTCTAACCACAACAATCTCTTCTTGTTTCATTTCACTAGCCTTAGCACTCATCAAGAGTCTCACTTTCTATTCCAGTCTCTCTCCTAATACTCTAATTACCTTGCCATCCGGTAGTGGTATCCTTACTACCTTCTCATGACAAATTATTTTAGCCTTATAATTTGATAATCAGTCCATACCTTTAATCACATCAAAACTCTTGTGCCCAAAAGGTATCAAATCAATGTTAAAAACATGACCTTTGATTTCTAGTTTACATCCCTTAATAACCTTATCAATCTCTACTAGCTGCCCGCTAGCTATCTCAATCTGATATTTGAAACCTAAGTCGCTGGGCTCTAAGCCTAACAGAGGTAATAAAAATAGTGAAACAAAACTATAGTCGACACCAGAGTCAAATAAGGTAGTGGCAAAATGATTGTTCAAAGTAAACATACCCGTCACAATATTCGAATCCTGGCGAGCTTCCTATGCTCCAAACATGAATGCCCTACCCCTAGCCTGATTCCCTTGGTTTCTACGACCCTAACCCCCGTTATTAGCAGCAACTTGGTTCGAACGATTTCCTTTCGGTCCTTGTGCCCTATTCAATCTAGGATAAGCTGACCTGACATGATCGGTACTACCACACTCATAACATGTATAACACCCTGTGTTTTTAAGTCATTGACGACGTCGATAAATCCACAATGTACCTTTTGTATTGTACGCATTTGCTTTAAATCATAAATGTTAAGCTAAATCGCATAAGCTAAAAATTAGCGTTCAATGTAAACGGGCATCAAACAATTAAGCGTTTACATCAATCAAGTATTAAATAATTATTTTGAGAATAAGATGATCCTTGTTTCATTTATTTTTAATGTACGTAAATTAATATTATTTTCGCAATAAAATTACGTTTAGGGCATACCCCTGAACCGCCAAAAAACAGTTCAACGCTTCAACAAATACCGCACATTATACCCAAATACATAAAAGTGTACAAAATATATCTAGATATCATACATATGCCGAATATTATAGCAAGGTATACAAAAAATATAAGAGAGAAACCTTCCAAATAGTCTTTGTACTTCACTAGTTCCATTAAACAACAACTAGAATAACATACCATGTTTCCTTGACCAAAGACCATGACCAAGTCTTCCTTAAGACCATGAACCTTGTATTGGACTACTATTGCACCTTTTGACCACCTAGTACCCATATAATACAAGTATCATGCAAGAGATAACACATAGAACTTAAAAAACAGGGGGAGATAGCTAAAATCACAAAATTCCTCCTTTTTTGGCTCTCCTTTAGGCCACGGCTCAAACACCCCTTAATACCAAATCCATACCAAATTTTATACAACCTATACACATCTACATACATCTTCAAGGCATTCTAAGGTGTTTCTAAGCATTGGCTTATCATTTATAAGTGTTGAAGCAAGAAATCAAGATTAGGGTTTTCATTTGAAAACTAGGGTTTTCTTGGTTTATAAATCTTGGGTTTAAAGTCAAACTACGTGTTTAGCACTTATTTGTCATCATCCTACATCATCTCATTAAGGTTATCTTAAGCCCTTAACTTTTCATTTATATGATTATAAAGCACATTGATTTTAGTAGTGAAATCACCATTAGGACATGTTTTAACATTTTTTGTAAACTTGGACTTTTCTTGTAAATATAGTTTTATGAACTTATACACATGTTGTATGGATGGTAATATGAAGTTATAAATGGATACATAAGTACTTTACAATCTTGGTTAAGCTTAAAAAGTATTAATGCAAAATTAGGGTTTTAAAAGATCAACTACTAAGTTTTAATGGTTTATAAAAAAGATTTTAATTGGACTTAATGACTTGAACAAATGGACAATATAAGAACTATGGGATCATAATAATATGAATGATATAGTATAGTTAAGAAAAGAGAAAGTCTTGAGTGATAAATAACAAGGTTGAAAAGTATAAAAACTAAGTATACATATGGATTCAATATAAACATCCAATCTTTCTGTTTAAACTCGAACTACCACCTGTCCATTTTACATTTTTATAAAATAGTACGACTCATGACGATTCCGAAAAGGTAAGAAACTTGTCGAACGGATAAATAACGAAAAAAGTACTATTAAAAACGAGTTATACGTTAATTAAAAAGGGGTTATAAAATAACTATTCATAAAAACAAAATCAATACAGCTAGTTTAGTAATTTTTATTTAACAAATAATACATATATATAGGATTCCAAAATGAAAAAAACAGATGTTATCAATTAAAAATGTAAGAAGTTTATGAAATTTCGCGAGTATTCGTTAATTACAAGTTATAAAAATAATTTATATAAACATGAACAGTAAAACACTATTTCATAGAAAAAACCTTTTATATATTGGTAACAACTAATTAATTGATAAGAATGTTCATAACAAGAACGTGCTCGAAATGAATCCGCTAAAAACGGAGCTATACGAATAAACTACGACGTTTGACACCCGGGTTTTACGATGACTAAAACTATAAAAAAAACTTATCACTGGTTAATAGTAAAGTACTGTTCACCAAGAGGGTCAACAATAGGAAAATGTCAAATTAATGAAAACTCATCCTAATACAAGCGTGGGGCAAAGAAACGTCAAAATCGCTGTAAAAACGCAAAAGTTATGCTATATTTACTACAATACAACTATAATTATACACGTTTTAACAAATTAAAACTAATTTTAACCAAAAAACCATTTTATGGTGATTAAACTATATATAATTATATGATGGTTATCAAAGTACTATATTACTAAGGATTTTCATAATGATGCCATTTCGGTGTAGCGTATCGACCGGTTGCAGGATTTACGATTAAAAAGTGTCCTAGCTCCTCATACGGTCCACAACATGACCTCATTAAATTATGAAGCCCGAACGATAGAATGATAGCCATATATAGGAATATATATTAGTTGGGTTAATCGAAAGTACATGGTACTTATACGACCTATGATATTGTCGGTTGCATTCGATCTTTACGTAGCGCTTTATCCTCGATAATTTGGATATCAGAACTCAAGTGAAGATTTAATAGGCCGCCACATTATTACGATTGTCACTGAATTTTAACAATGGGTGGAACAAGCTTGGTTTTTATAAATTGGAACGCAAGTGGATAATTTATATTGATTACATGTTTGCCATTAGTAGCGATAAGCCCCCAAAGTTTGAGCCCATTATCATGAACTGTCAATTGGATTAGATTTATTGTTAATTACATTATGTGAGCGCGAAGTTAGATGATTTATTTTGGGAAACGACCTCCCTCGTTATCGGGTGAACTAGCTATCACCGGGAAACCACGTATAGCATGTCGAATTAGGGGATGAATCGAGGGTTTGAACATCTAATCGGAGCATGAAAATGCAATATATATTATTATAGCAAGAAAGATCTCGTAGCATCAGTGTCATGAGCTTAGGAAACTGTAATCTGGTTTTGTGATGGCTCTGCATGTGTTGCATTAAACGGGGAAAGTCCTTGCGGTACCTGCATATTAAGAATTTATCAAATCCTATGAATTCACCAACATGTATTGTTGACGTTTTAAAAGCAATGTTTTTTTAGGAGACACCAATAAGCATAAGGTGCCAAGGATTACATGGTGATCTTTGTTTTAGGGAAGTCATGCCAAAAATATGGTTGTATTATGTTTTGGGAAACTCATGTGTTTGAACATATCTTGTCATAATAATCAGAAACAAGTAAAGCCTCGTCTATTTTATATCTAATATTTGTTAAAATCCAATGTATCAGTTTTTAAACGACTTTTTGGTCGTTCTATATATATCTTGTGTTATTGATCTATAAGTAACACACGCCCCGAGCCCGTTAATTCCGCAGCGACCTCAATTTGGGGGTGTTTACAGATTAGGTATCAAGCCAATTTATAGAGAACCAGGTCAAATGTTTTTGCTGGACTATAACCGTTTTCAAACATTGCATTCATACAAAGGGGTTTTTACGGGACTTACATACACTAAGTTTTTCATTAGTTAGTTTTACTAGATGCTTACATGATGCATATAACGTGTTTCAAAAAATAGTTATGTACGTTACTATGAGGGTATATTGTATATATGCAAAGATGAGTTTGCATTCTTTCGCGTAACTCTACAATTATTTATATAAGGGCTATTTATATAAATAGGGGAATTTTTCTTTAGGCAAGGTAGTACGATAAGCTCGAGGTCCAAAGCGCTACCTAACATTAAGCTATCGAATATGGATACATATACATCATATCATTTATGCCCATAAGTACATACTCGTATTTACCATACCAGCCTTATATAATATATTTATATAAGTTGAGTTTTACTCGTTTCAAGTAGTTATGTTTTCATTATCGACGATTACCTACACGTCTGTTTATATTAATTCCGAGCCATGGAGATTCTAATGAGCTTCTGATGAGGAGATAGAGGGACCATGAGATCACCTCTATCTGTTGAATGCCTCACCTAAGCCCTGATCACCAAATAGCAAACATTGGCTAAACGATCCGATCCGGAAGAGGATAAGGAGGACCCTGAGGAGGATCCTGCTGACCATCCCGCCGATGGATGAGACAATTATGATAATGAGTCATCTGATGATGACAACGATAATGATGATGATGTTGAGAAAGATGAGGAGGACGGGGAGGAGAAGGAGCACCTAGCTCCTGCCGACCCTTGTTATGATTATATTAAAATCTAACGGGTATTGTATTTTCTTGTGATTGAAGAAAATGGCACCAAAGAGAGCCACAAGGTCAACACCAGTCACACCAACCCCAAATGCAACAACCACCACAACTGTTACTGAGGCGCAACTTCAAGCCTTAATTGACCAAGGAGTTGCTGCTGCAATGGCTGAAGCAGAAGCAAGTAGAGTTAGGAATGGCTATGACAGCAATGGTTCAAGACCAAGGCCAGCACAAGCTGTTCGCGAATGCTCTTATTCAGAATTCCTGAAATGCAAACCTTTGGACTTTAAAGGCACTGAGGGAGTCGTCGGACTCACTCGATGGTTTGAGAAAATGGAGTCTGTGTTTAGCATTAGCAATTGCACAGCAGCTAGTCAAGTCAAATTCGCGACTTGCACTCTGCAAGACGATGCTCTTACATGGTGGAATTCCCATGTTAAGACCACTACTCCTGAAGCAGCTCATGCCATGCCATGGGCAACACTGAAGAAAATGATGACTGATAAATACTGCCCGAGGGGTGAGATCAAGAAGATTGAGACTGAGATGTGGAATCTTAAGGTTAAGGGCACCGATGTGGTGGCCTATAGTCGACGATTTCAGCAACTAGCTTTGATGTGTTCCAGGATGTTCCCAGAAGAGATAGACAAGATTGAAAAGTATATCGGTGGCTTGCCCGATATGATACATGGCAGTGTAAAGGCATCAAAGCCAAAAACCATGCAAGAGGCTATCGAGTTTACAACTGAGTTGATGGATGAGAAGACCCATGCCTATGCTGAACGTCAGGCAGAAAAGAAGATCTAGATCCACTTAATTGCTATAGTTGTATCATTTTCATCTCGCAAAGTTAACCGGTCATAGAAGGTCATTTAGAGATTGATTAGCGTTGAAACCCGACTCTTAACTAATTAGGTCGCTGGGACACGAGCTCATTGCATGAGAACGGGTCCTTATGGTAAGTTTCCGTTGACATCAAAACATACATGAGAAAAGGTTGGCCATCTGGCCAAGGATTGTAGTATCGTCCTGCAAATTGGCTAACTCAACAACAACCGCACATCAACAATATAATCAGTAGAGGAAATGGTTGCTATGAGTGCGGAGCTCAAGGATATTTTAGAAAAAACTACCCAAAACTGAAAAAGAAATGACCGTGGTAATCAAGGCTAGGGAATGACAGGGCTCCAGGAAGGTGTATCTGGTTGGAAAACGCGGGGGCAAACCCAGACAACGTCGTTTGCGGGTACGTTCCTTTCTAACAACCGCTATGCTATAATCTTTTTTGATACGGGTCCTATAGAAGGTTTTGTGTCTACTGCATTTAGCTCCTAAATTGACATCACGCCATCTACCCTAGATCACTATTATGATGTCGAACTAGCTGACGGGAGAATAATTGGGTTAAACACTATCCTTAGTGGTTGCACATTAAACTTCTTAAACCACCCATTCAACATAAACTTAATGCCTGTAGAACTTGGTAGTTTCGATGCTATAATCGGTACGGATTGGTTGCGAAGTACAAAGCGGTCATTGTGTGTGCCGAGAAGATTGTTGCTTCCCATGGAGGAAATGAAACCTTAATCCATACACGGTTGATGGAAAGTTTAACATGGGAACTGTGACACGATTAAAATCATTTCATGCCACAAAAACGCAGGAAGTACATGGCAAAAAGGAATTTCCTTTCTTTTTGGCAATATGTTACTGAAAAGAGGTTGAAGGACAAGTCGGAGAAGAAGCGAATTGAGGGGCGTTACCAAATATGTTCGAGGACTTTACTGAAGTATTTCCTGAGAACTTGCCGGTCTTCCTCCGACTCGACAAGTGGAGTTTCAATTGATTTGGGAACCTGGTGCTGCACCTGTTAGCACGGGCACCTTATTCGATTGTGCGCCTTACGAAATGAAAGAGTTATTGGAGGCAACTGAAAGAGCTGTCATGACAAAGGCTCTTTAAGACCAGTTCCACACCTGGGGAGCTATGGTCTTGTTTGTCAGAAGAGGATGGATCATTCAGTTGTGCATTGACTAGCGGGATTTAAACAATACTAACAGTTGAAGAACCGTTATTACTCCCCAGAATTGATGATTTATATGATCAGCTTCAAGGGTCGAGTGTCTACTCGAAGATCGACTAAGTCAGGTTATCACCACTATGGGTTTTCGAGAAGAAGAATTCTAAAGACTGCCTTCAGATACACGTTACGGCCATTATAATTTCAAGTTATGCGCTTTTGGTGTTGACAAACAGCCACCTGCCGTATTCATGGACCTTATGAATCGGGTGTGCAAACCATATCTGGATAAATTTGTGATTGTCTTTATTGACGATATTCTGATATATTCGAAGAACAAGCAAGAACACGAAGAGCACCTTAAGCTAATCTTAGAGTTGCTTAAGAAAGAGGAGTTGTATGCCAAATTTTCCAAGTGTGAATTTTGGATTCCCAAAGTACAGTTCCTCGGTCATGTGATCGATAGTGAAGGAATTCATGTGGATCCAGCCAAGATTGAATCCATTAAAGATTGGACATCTCCTAAGTCACCAACAGAGATTCGTTAAATTTATAAGGTATTGATGGGTATTATCGAAGATTCAATTGAAGGGTTTTCAAAGTATCGCCAACCTATGAATGAGAAGTAATTGGGAAGAATTGTCACGGGATTTATACTATACATATATAAATTTGACTAGTGCTTAAACACGCAACCACATTCATATGGGTTAGTGATATTATCATTTGAACCATTTGGGGGTTTACTGTCAACTTTGGTTGTGTTATCGGTGAACATCTTTCCAGCAGGTATTCACCTAAGACCAGCAGTCTTGAAAAATTCTACCATTCGGTTTCACCTAAGATAAGATCCAGGAGTGTTTGGTTTCTCATGCACAACGGAAGACTTATTAGGAGAAAACCTATATCATTTAGCGATCCATCTTTCAGGTTTGTTTACATTAAGTATCCTTTTTGCGGATATAATGTTGTTTATAGACTTAGGGGATTGAACCTTAGCATGAGAATTCACCTCTTTCAGGAATTTTGTTATACAATCATCATGATTAGCATTAAAGACACATTTCTGACAAGTCGAGCAAAAAAAGTGTTTGGAGTCCAAAAAGGAACTGGAATTCCTAGAGTGATCTACTAGTGGCACACCATTTAACATTCTACGACTACTCTTATGTACAGGCAAACTCCTAGATGTTTGATTGTTGCTCCTAGGTTTTGGTTTGCTACCATTAGTAGTATGCATCATACTAGGTTCAAGATTCGTATTTTTGTCTTGTGTCTTTTTCTTAGCTACCTCTAGATAGTACTTATGAGCCATGTCATTTGACCTATACGATTCTTTAGAACTATTCCTAGATGAGCCAGATGCAATCACATGATGAGGTTTTACAAACACAGATTCTCTAACTTTTGGCAAAAAATGAGGAGTGATTGGTTTTGGCAAATCGTTAATCACATCAACTTGGGAGGCAACCCGAGGTTTTGAAAATTTAGATCGTTCAGACTTAAACGCAATCGGTTGTCTAACAACTGATTGGTGTCTATGTGGTTGTAAAACTGATTTCCCCAAGATTGATGGTTGTGCAAACTTAGTATCCACACTAGTTCCTTTTAACTTTCTTAATTCGTTTTTTAATGTTGCATTCGTAAAAACCTTTTCCTGAATCTGAGCCTTTAAATCAGCATTTTCAACAGTCTTACTATTTACTTGAGCAATCAGTGAGTCATTATGATATTTCGTATGAATTCGTGTCTTTTTGACAGAATCATAAAGTTCTTTGTAAGTCTGTTTTAAATGCTCATTTTCCTTATTTAACTTCTCATTCTTTGCAAGTAATTTAGCCACACTACTTTCCAGTTCAATGTTTATTGTCACCAAAACATCAATTTCCTTTTTAATTTTGGCTTTATCACTTGTTTCATTCAAAATTTGACCATGTTGCCCGTCTTTTAAAGCTTGATTTTGATATTTAAGTTCCATGTTAACACAATGTGCTTCCATTCTTGAAAAATCTTTTTGAAGTTGGGCAACGATCTTTTTGAGAGAAATATTTTCAGACTCGAGAGATTGGTTTGAAAATTTAGTTGTCATGTTATTAAATGATAGATCAAGTAAAGGACATGAAACTTGATATTTTTCATCATTCTTGTCAATCTCTCCTCCCCCATGACACATATTTATGGAATCAGGAGTGGTATTTCTATCAACCTTTTCCTACAGATGTGTGTCATAAACAGGTTTAGATTGCACATAATGTTGTGGTTCATTAGCAAGGACATTATGTGGAGCAGTCAATTGTACCTCAGCTAATGGCACTTGGTTATTTACGGGTCTGATGATTGCATCCTCAGTATCTGCATCATTCCCTGACCTGCTGCTTGTATCCTACTTGTCTGACTTTGTCCCATTGCTTTCTGTAACAATTAAATTAGCATCCAATGCTTTACTCGAATCCGCCTTTCCCTCTTTTGATTGCATCTGTCTTTCATTCGTCCTGATGTCATACTCTCGTTTATGTTGTGCTCTTTCATCAATGGACTTCTTAACAGATTCCATGTGTTGGATCAATGTATAACGAAATTGTCGAACCTTGGTTCGAGTATATGCTAGAAAGTACTTGCGTATCATTAGATCATTATCAAAATAATTGAAATAGTATTGGAAATTGATGAGAAGCTGAAACTGTATTTTGAGTTCTCTAAAAGCATCTATAGAATTAGTTTCTTGAAATTCTTCTTTGCCAAGTTGCTTTTCTAGTTGATCCAAGTTAAGTAACATTGAGCCTGTAAAAGTCTGAACATCTTGTTCAAAGAGTGTTTGAAATGCCCGTTCAAAACCTCCATTGATTTTTAATTCATTGTATGAAACAACCTGGAGAAATGAATGAAGTAGCCGAAAAGATGTCATGCAACTTTTATAACACCCTGTGTTTGACGACGTCAATAAATCTACTATTTATTTTTAGTGTCGTACGCGTTTGCTTGTAATTTCATGAATTAAGTAAAATCGCGTAAGCTAAAAATTTGCGTTCAATGTAAACGGGCATCAAACAATTAAGCGTTGGCATCAATAAAGTATTAAATAATTATTTTGAGAATAATTATGGCCGTTGTTTATTTTATTTTTATCGGTTACGTAAATTATGTACGTTTCGCGATAAAGTACGTTTAGGCATACCCGGAACCACGTTAATTAATCTACAATAAATAATCATTTTATTTCCAATGATCAAAAATTTTATAAAACTTTCCCACAATTATTATATGGGACGCCCCACTTAAATTAGATAAGCAAGACATATACATTTTGTAAAGTAATACTTTCAAATAAAGACTACACTTTATATTTCAAAGTATACTTCATTTTACAAGCATAATACTATCAAGTGGCAAGTAAAATATCTATAAGACATCTTCCTTATATCATGGGGATGTTCTCAAGTTCTAGGAACATAGAAACATAAGACTTAATTATCTAGCATGTACAATTGAGAGTTATTAAGAAAACTAGCCAAGCATAGTGTTTTTGACCAACTAGTCTTCCTCTTTTTACTCCTTATTGCCGCCTTACTTTCCCCCCCTAAGACCATGAATTCTTGGTCTTTATTTACTTGCATTTCACTAGCTCTAAAGACTTATAAGTCTTGCACCTTTAGAGAAATAAAACACACCTCATTTCACTTATCAAAAACCAACATATTCTTCTTTTCTCTTGCTTTCCCACGTCCCAAAAGAGATCCAAGAACCAAACCCTACAATCTTTTCTTCTACATTTATACACCTTTACATATCATATCTAAGATATACTTAGGTATTTTGAAGCCTTGAATAACCATTTTCAAGTGTTGAAGCATAAAGAGAAAACTAAGGTCTTATAAGGAAAACAAGGGTTGTTTTCAAGCAAGGATTTAAACCACAAGGGTGTGGTTTATTTTTCATTGATCACTCGCTAATACTAAGGTTATCTAAGACCCTACTCATTTCATAGTTATCATTTTATGTGTATATTAATCTTTTATAGCAAAAATCACCATTAGGATGTTTTAAACATGTAACTCATATTTTTACTTATGAATATCATTTGGTACACTTATTCATGCTCTATGTTGTTGTATATATCATGGAATAAGGACTCTATAAGTATGGTAACATGTTGATTAAAGTGTAAAATGTTTAAGTGTAAACTTGGAAGTAAAGGTTTACTTAAGGATTTATGATTTCATGTGATGTTATGGATTTGTTTACTTGGACTCAAGGACAAAAATATGGACTTATGGACTATATAATATGTATGATATAGTATGTTAAGAGTGTTGGAAAAACTTGTGGAAATTACTTAGTTAAAAAGTATATAAAACTAAGTTATATAAATAATTACATAAAAAGCAAAAAGGGGTCTGTTTGGATTCGAAATCCAAACAGTGGATTTTATATTTTATAAAGATAGAATATCACATGACGATTCCGAAAAGGTAAGAAACTTGAAAAACGGATAAATAACGAAAAAGTTACGCTAATTACGAGTTATACGTAAATTAAACGGATTATAAAATAACTTTTATAAAAATTCTTATGAAACAGCAAGTTGGATATTTTTAACAAATAAAACACATTTTTAGGATTCTAAAATGATAAGAATCATGATTTTTCAATTAATAATGAAGAAGTTATGAATTTCGCAAGTATTCGGTAATTAAAAGTTTATAAAAATAACTTTATAAACTATGAACAGTAAAAACACTATTCATGACAGAAACTTTTATTTTTGTAAACCTTATAAATTGATAGAATTTTCAATAACGAGAACGTGCTCGAAAGAATCGCTAAAAACGGAGCTATAACGAATAAAATACGACGTTTACGGGTTTTACGATAACTAAAACTATAAAAATAACTTTATAACTGGTGTGAACAGTAAAAAGTACTGTTCATTAGAGGGTCAAAAATATGAAAATGTCAAATTATGATAACTCGTCCTAATACGAAAGCGTGGGCATAAGAAACGTTAAAATCGGGCTTAAAACGCGAAAGTTACGCTAGTTTGACTACAACGGTAATTATAAACGTTTTAACTTATTAAACACAATTTTATCAAAACAATTAGATGGTGATGGTGATTGAGAAGTATGGGTAGAATTATATTGGTTATCAAGAGTACAAAATTACTAGGGAGTTTCAAGAAGGCTCTTCGGGGTGGCGTATCGACAGTTGCAGGATTTACGATTTAAAGTGTTCCTAAATCTTCATACGTTCACTACAGACCTTCCCCCCCCCCCTTTTTAAAAAAAATTATGGATAGCCTGAACGATAGTATGATGAGCTATATAGGAATATAGATATTGTTAAGCAAAGTACATGGTTACTTAACGACCTTAAATTAAAAAGGTTGCATCTGACGATTTACGTGACTGCGTTATCTGTGATATTTGGAATTATTCAGAACTCAAGGAATTCATAGCCCTATATTTTTACGTTTCAATGATTTTTATAAACTTTTTGGGTGGAAACAGCTTTTTATTTTATAAATGGGACGCAGTGTAATTTATATTGAATTGCATGTTACCTAAGTAAGCTGATAACACCAAGTTAGAGCCCATTATCATGAACTGTCGTGTGCATAGAAGTAGTTGTGAATACATTTATGTGAGCGCAATGTTGTAAAATAGATTCTATTTGGGATTGACCATTCCCCGTTCGGGTGACTAGACTATCACCAGAACGAACGTATAGCTGATCGATTTGGGATTTTCGGGATTAAACATCTAATCGGGCAGATAATTGCAATATATATTACTTGCAAGAAAGATTTGTCGAGCTTCAGTGTCCATGAGGCTTAGGAAAATGTAATTCAGTATTTTGTGATGTCTGCATGTGTTCATTATCAGGGGAAAGTCCTTGCGGTCCTGCATATTATATTATCAAACCTATGAATTCACCAACATTATTGTTGACTTTTAAAAAGAATGTATTTTCATGGAGGAAAACGTAAGCAAAGTGCCAAGGAACAATTGGTGATTTTGTTTTGGGATGTCATGCTAAAGATATGGTTGTATTATGTTTTGGGAAACTCATGTGTTGTGAACCAGTATCTTTGTAATAATAATAAGGAACAAACTAAAGCTTCGGGCTATTTGTATCAAATATTTGTTAAATCCAATGTATCAGTTTTAAAACGAATTTTTGGTCGTTCTATATATATCTTGTGTTATTGATCTGAGAAGTAACACGCCCCGGATATCCTTATTTCGCTGCGACCTAATTTGGGGGTGTTACAAACGGACTTAAAACGAGAAAGTTAGGCCATTTTTACTAAAGATATAATTATAAACGTTTTTACTTTATAAATATGATTTCACAAATACGATTAGATGGTGATGTAGCTATATATAATTATATATGATATTAGTTAATCAAAGTGCTTAGTACTCATACGGCCTATAATCAATTAGGTTGCATTCGGTCATTATTGTGACGCATTTT
>BQNB010143817.1:2921-16940 GCA_026074375.1 Tanacetum coccineum | reverse complement strand
TATGCGGTTATAGTTACTTCTTATCCTTCTTATTTTAAGAAAACTTCTTATTTGATCCTAGCTATATATATATATATATATATATATATATATATATATATATATATAAAAGTATTTATTTTCTCATATTACTTGTTTATTATATTAGCAAGGTATAAGTATATGTATTACACTAAGGTATGAGTTGAAAGTATGATATTTTTGGGGATCAGTTGACAACCATCACACCACTAAAAACGTTAAGAATAACCGTACAACGCGCATCTGAACATTATGCATCAAACCCGAAAACTGCTTTGGAAATGAGTGTCTAAGTGAAACATTAATTGGACTAGGTCGTGTTCGGACGTCGTTGCATTTGCTTGTGTGATTTTGAGTTGGCTGGTTGAGACCTTTGCGTGAGGTGAGTTCTCGTAGCCCACTTTTTAAATCTTTTCCGTTGGGGAAAAATGATACTCAAATGTGTTTTGAACTGTTTTTCAGAACTATGCGAAATGTGGTTTTATTTTTGGGATAATTTATGTGCTTATGACTGCTATGTGAATGATATGTGTTGGTACGATATGCTGTGTGGAACTTCTGTGTGGGACTTGTGAACTTCGCCCTATATATAGCTCCAACAGGTAGGCTTTAGGTGCGGTAAGACATTCGGGGTTGCGACCCCAAGAGCGGTGGTACACGCTGGTGATAAGACTAGCGGGGATGCTAGGTCTTGGTACATGATTAACGGGGATGCTAAGTCATATGATTGTGATTGTTTGCATATATTCACTGTCATATAGCACAATTGTCCAACTGTTGAAATATTGGCACAACGACTGGGTTTCCTTCAAACCTACGAGCTCACCAACATTATTGTTGATGTTTTTGAGCATCGTTTTCAGGTGAAGAGAATGATCGTTAAGGTTGAGATGTGTGATAGCAGACTTTAAGTATATTCTGTATGGATCATGTTTAAGAAGTATTTCTTTTGAAGTATGTTATGGATTTGTGTTCTTAAGGATTGATGTTTAAGATTTGTATGGACTCCTGCGTGGGCAAGTGGATTTGTAAGCGACTATTTGTTGTGTTCTTCGACGAGTCATCACTCAAAGTTATTGAGGTTGATGGTCATCTTGACACTTTCATTTATGCATTTTAGATTTCTCTATTTTGTATCTTGTGTTATGATTGATCATTATGTTGCATTCTCGTGTTTCCGCCTATGACGGGGTGTGACAAAAAACCATCAAAAAATTTCAAGAAATTTTAAGGTTCAAAATCGTGAGATTTCACGTTAAAAGGTTTAGGTATAATCCTTGTTTCGTTCATTTCATTTAATTTAAATTTATGTAACTTTAATTGATGGAAGATTAAGGTTTATAAAATCTCTGTAATTAATTAAATAAGACCATAAAATTTTGATTAGGGATGTATTAGGGTGTTGATCATGCGTTTGGTTAGGTTTAGATTGCGTTAAAATTGAATTTGGGGTTGAGCAGAATTTTAGGTCGGATTGAACGAGGCATAACTTGATGATATAAACGAGCTTGATAGTGATTCTGAAGTCTGATTTTATCTACAAAGAGTTAGTTTCTGAAAAAGTGAGTTTCGAAAGTATTGGACAATTGGAAGTCAGTCAAAATAGTTTTACAAGATCAGTTGTTGAATATGAGTTTTCTGGGTAGATTTGGGTCGTGTTAGTGAGGTCAAAAATCCCATCAAAACTTCTAATAATTTGATCCCAAATTTTTTGTAGGGGTTTTAGGTGTCTAGTAACCCTTTAAAAATTTCAAAGCTTTTTGAGTTGTCTAAGTATTTTTTAAAAATTCCAACATTCTGGTGTACGATCAGATCATTTTCTGAACAGTTTTTGTTATGGATTTTATTAAAAATAGTAACGCTCATCTAAAATTAATGGAAAAATTAATGTGACTATATAACTCATTAAAGTCTATGTGGTAGCAATTTGGAAGTCAGAAGAGGTCATTTAGTATTTTATAAAAATTCGTAAAGTGACCTCAAATTTATGCAATAATCTGGAATTTAGAACATTAGAGTAAAGTATAGATAAATTATAATTATAGTGTGGGAACATGTCGGGATGGACTATTAGTGCGTATATAACCATTAGAAGTCCATCAATTGAAGGTTCCATAGATAAGGCCGTTATCATGTGTAACTTGGTTATTGTTTGTTATGTAGATTTTTAGCTTGGATTGTGCATTTAATTGTGATCGTCAAGGTGAGTTTTCGTAGCCCCTTTTTAATTGTTTTCTTGGAGTAAAAATGGTACTTCAAATTTATTTTGAAATGTTTTTTTGTGCTGTGTTAAATTGTTTTAAATGTTTTGGAAAAAGTGTGTGGTTATATTACATCTGTGTTTACTATATGTGTGTACTTGGACGTATGGGTTGCCAGTGCTATTCCAGCCTAACTATGTAACTCATGTTGGAACGTGTTCGTTAATGCTAACATATGTACGTATTATGGTTTGATGTTGAATGTGAGTATGATTCACTAAAGTCCTATTTTTATTTTATACACAACTATTTAATTATTTTACGTTTAAACTTTCGAGCTTACCAACGTAATGTTGACGTTTTCGAGTATTCATTTTCAGGTGAAATTAGCGAAGCTTAAGGAGATAAGACTGCATTGGTTAGCGAGACCTTAGGATTCTTGCATTGGAGTCATACATGCTATCATTTTCATTTCGTACTTTTATACTTAAGATATTTTCGTATATGGTACTTTATCATTATGGATTTTGTTTTATATGACTATATGTATTGTTATGGTTACAATTAACATCGATACAAGTCCCCTCTTGTGTCAAGTGTCGTCAAGACATTTTGATTTTTAAATGCATTTAGTGATTCTCTATTATTATATCAATGCGTTGTGACGATCCCCAGAGCCGTATATGATGGTATGCGAGGTGTGCTGTCGCACAGGGCCTCCAAATTATAGGGGCCTCAAAATTTATACTCCTATGATATGTGTATATATTCTATAAAAGTGACTACAAGTATTTGATTTAAAAAGTTGCAGTGAAAATGCTAGCCGATGCACTCTAAAAACGATTATTTCACATTTTATCTCTTTAGAAAATTGTTTGCCATCTGTTTTAGGCCCTTATTTTTGTTATTAAATTGAATTCTGCACAGGGCCTCCGTAAACTCAGAGACGCCACTGACGATCCCTTTCTCGTTATGCTTCGCGTTTCCGCTTTGGCGGGGTGTGACATTAAAATATGATTTAAATAAAAAAAAAGTTCAAAACGTTTCTTTTGAAAGGCAAAATGCTACTCGTATTATATAAGGGATTTTACTAACAACAAACTTTAGTTAGGGTTCTGGTATGATTTGATGAAAATCAAACCAATCTCGAAAAAAATGAATGCGTAACCAACATTTAATCATGATTGGTTAAATTGTCTATTTATTACCTAGCACATCAAATTATAAGTAAAAACATCATATCATTTTAATTGAACTGTTTGTTGTTAGCAAAACCCTTATGTAATATGAAATACTTTATAATATCGGAGAATCTATCTATCTATCTAACAATATTCTATGGAGCAAATATTTGACCACTATTCATCTACAGTGTCAAGTTTGACTTGGGCTTTACTTTGGCCCGGCCCAAGTATATTTTTTTTAAAGTTTAGTCCAACATCTAGCCCAACTTTTTTTTTGGGCTCAACTTTGGCCTGGCCCAAGTAGTTTTTTTTTTTTAAGTTTAGTCCAACATCTAGCCCAACTTTTTTCCTCTTTTTCCGCATGGTTACTTTTCATCGGCAAAAAAAAAAAACTTTATAATCCCTCCCACCCCCACTTCTTTCGCTAAAAATAAGAAGGAAATTTTTTTTTACGAGACGTGCTTTTATTTTTAACTATTTACAACTTTCTATCGGCCTGGGTCAAAAAAAAAATTCACCTTTATTTAAAAAAAAAACCCTATTAACTACAATGGCGTGATGTTATGAGACCGAAAAAATAAATCCGCACAAAATACAATAAGAAAGAAAAAATGCGCCGCAGTAACGCGCGATTATCATTTAATATGAGAAAAAAAAAACTATTAAAAATGAGACCGAAAAAATAAACCCAAACAAAAAAAAGCCCCGCAACAACGCGCGAAAAATTAACGCCCGCAGCAACGCGCGGGTAATCTTGCTTGTTTTCAAACAAAACATAACCACTTGAACAAAAATAACTTATCCAACTAATCTTCTAAACACTTTCAAAGAGAAACTTTGTACGTTGTTGAAAGCCAATTAACATCATGAAAAGACAGCCGAAAACAACACACCCACCAACTGAGCTCTCTAGACTTTAGAGTAAGCCATAATTTAATCCGTAGATAAACCCATTTAACTTGTACTACGTAGTAAATTAAAACCGAGGCTAAATATTTCTTTATAAAACCCTTTCGATCAAGTCAGGTTGGAAACAAATCCATACACCCCTCAACTGTGTGATTGATTTTGGCACAAACTCGTTCAAGTCAGGTTGGAAACAAATCAAGTTCGTTGCTCGATGTTAAACCTAGCCTGAGAATCGATATTGTTCGAGCAGAACTTTATCAAGTATAGGAAGAAACATTCACAATATTGTAGAATGATAACAGGCGACTCTTGATGAAAACAAAGACATTTTGGATCTTATATATATGCTAGATTTTTTTTTGTTGCGTAAATGATTGTCTTTAAAGATGTATCAATTTTCACTCAGCCTCTAAGAACCCAAGAACGGCCCTTTTGGATGAATATTGATACCATATTATTGACCTACGCTGTTCAAGGGCTATGTGTTAACTATTTCGATCAACACTATCACATACATGATGTATTTAAAATATGACTATAACATGTGGTTCATACTGTTGGATTATGGTAGTCGAATAGCACGAGTACATTACGAATATGTGAGCCTATTGGGGGCACACACGTTAATACACGAAGAATACGTTTTATACTTCACGAAATATAAACCGAAGGACTAAATTAGATAAAAACCGAACCCCAAGGGCACACCTTATATGGCCGGTTACCTAAGAGGATTAAGGGGGGTGTTTTGTCTAATTGGAAAACTAGAAAAGGAATTATAATGGAATTAGGACTTGTTTCCCAAGTATATTACAATTAGGGTGATGGGGCTATAAATATCCCATACTCCAATTCATAATATACGAGATACACAATCCCTTCAATAACCTAAATATTGTTTCTGGTTCTTTTGTTCTTTTCTAGCCGATTCAACAAAACCCTTAACTAGGGTTGTTTGGTTTTCGGTTTAAGTCACACACCGAATTCGATTAAACCATAAAGGTGTTAACCTAATCATACTTGTTCATCCTAGCTCGACACTACAAGTTCAAGACACAAGGTGTTTGTTAAGTTCCTGGCTCGAAGATAAAACCCTAAAAAGGGTTTCGGGTTCTTGATTTCGGTCCAAGAGGTTTTCGGTTAATTAGGGTTCTTAATAAACCCTAATTCGGTTTATTGCTTTTCGGTTCAAGATTACACGGGTTGTTTGATTAGGGTTTTGATCCAAGAAGATACAAGTGTTGTTAGTTTGTGAAGTTAAGTCTAGCATACTTAACGTATTCGGTTGACGTGATTGTGTGAGCAACCGTAGAGGCGATTGCGTTAGTCGCTTTATTCTTTTTCTTGATCAATTGGCTAAGAGGTACGTGTTTCTATTTACTTCTTGTATACGTGTTAACCATATGCTATTACTAGATCCATCCGCTGCGTACTCGTAAGCTAATGGTTACCTAGATTGTTAAATCCCAACACATACAACATGTACGAGTCCATGAATATGCACTATGAATGTGTTAAAAAATTGACAGGTGAGAGAAAAGGGGCTGCATGAGATATATTTGATCGATCGTGGCAGCTTTTATTACATTTCGGACCGACCATACTTGATACTTAGGTGGCCCAACTAATCCCTACCAGAACATGCCGTCAATACTACCAAGGAAAAGGTAACAGTGTTTCTATCTTGCTATAAAGCTATACTAATGAATGAGGCTTAATTGTATTATATGTTACAGTTTGATATGCATTCGATATAACATTATAGAATGTGTATCTTTGATTATCATTGTTGTTGTACGTACCATACTATGTGTACCATATGTCCTCGATCTCAACTGTGAGATCCATGTTTAGTTAAGTCAAGAAAACCGGTTATTAACATTTTTGTGAATACATAGTTCTAACTTTTAAGTCATAACGTGACAAATATATATGCAATGTGTATGACATATCATGTTGCTAGGTTCAGGTTAAATACGTAAGATGTCACACATGTCAAACTTGTTGGGTTTATCAACCAATGTAGTATTCCTCTTGTTAATAGCATTTTCAGAACTTGAATGCATTTTTTGTGAAAGGACACTTTATGCATTCAAAATTTTACAAGATAGATTATCATTAAACAAAAAATTACTCAAATAGAGCTAAGTCTGATTACATTCTACAAAATAACTTGTAATAAGGAACTTGAACAAAAAGAAAAAAGATAAGAAAATGAAATTAGAAGCAGGTAACATAAAGAAGGAAAAAGAGGAGTTACTGGCATTTGTTTCATCCATACATACTGCAGCAGCAGAGGGCAGATTGGTACTATCACCAAAGTACTTCACAGCAAAAATCTATCATACAGAATCATAACAGTTGCCCAACACCAAAATGGGTCCCCTCTATTTCCCTTTATACCCCTTATAGCCCCTTCTACTTTTTCTTTTATATTTTTCGGCCTTCTCGACTTGTTTACGAATCTTAGGTCGAGAAATGTAACGGGTACACAACATTATTCATGTCGTGATGAAGATATGTTGCGCTTTTGTTTTTTGTTTTCGCGGTTTTTATGTACTAAAATTTTGAGGGTTAAATGTTATTTGGTGAAAATGTATGGAATTTGGTCCTCCAAATTGTTGGGCAGCATCCAATGTTGTTTGTTGACAAAATTGATAAATCCAATACATGTCACATTCCTCAGATCTTATCCTTGGTGTTGGTGGTACCTCATCTGGCTGAAATTGATGTTCTGTTACAAATAAACAGTACTACCCACAATTATTTTCATGATAATTTCAAATAATGTCATTCAAGAAAAGAAAATAAGAACAAGAGGGTGAAAACAATCATGATTAATTTGATTTGTAAACATATGATTACAAAAAATGAATTTGAGTAAGAACTATATGCTACAAAAGATAAGAACATGAAATCATAAAAACCAAAATGATAACGTCTTGTAAAAGGTTAGAAAGAATCTAAAACATATCTAAGAATTGAAAGCTGGTTAGGAAGTAACTAAGATGAGTTTGGTTTGGTTGTAATTAAAGTCAAAATGTTGGACCACAATCTCTTCTATTCGGCCTGCAATTTCTCTATTTGCCTTCACACTCACATCACTTTTTCAACATTTTTGCCATGTGAATTGTTAATAGATTGATGTTAGTTTTCAGTACTAATTTTTTGGATTAGCTTTCTAAATTCAGAAAGAAACTATATTTGATTGTAGAATTCTAATTGACCTTATTTTTTTGTAACCAAGTATACCCGCAATAAACTATTTTTACTCATAATAAATTTGGAACAAAAGAAAACACAGATTATAAATTGCATACATTTACTTCGTAGATCTGAAGGACCATTTAAGGTGCATTTATTGGAAAATGACTTTAACAAGTGACAAAAAGCACTCATGGTTTAGACCATACGCAATTTATCTACAAAAAGATTGTTCCATTATGTTGGTCCTTTTAAATCTTAGTTTCTTTTGCCTTAAATACGTTTTATTTATGTTGGTTGTTTTCCATAAACATCAAACATGTTAAGACTAAAAATGAAATAATTCCATACTAATGTAGGATCTTAGCCACTTATGTACTCCCTCCGTCCCATAATTATTGTTTATCGACAAAAAAAACATACAGTTTAAAAAAAACATCGTCATTACAGCTTTTTTTCTCTTAGTTTTTACATAATGACAGTTTTACACTTAACGAATTAATTTATAACTTCTTTTAAAATTTGTAATAATAACATCAAGTGAGAGTGATATGGTAAACTTAATCTAAATTTTCTATTTATCTTCGAAAGTAGACAATTAATTGAAACAACTCATGGACTATAATTATAGGACGGATGAAGCAGTAAAAAAAAAACTTTAAACACAAAAATCTAGAATGAGTATGTGCATGAACTTAACTTATTAAGTGTGTGCACAAGTTGCATAATTGCATTCATAAACTTTGGCATTAACTTCATACATACGATTAATATAATTATATAACACAATTAAGAGGGTTTTGACTAGTCTAAGTAAGATTAATTAAATAGATAAAAATATATGCTTCATTAGAGGAGGCAACAAAATCATTACTGACGGCTATCACATTTTTCAACTTCAATTTATGCAAGCAACTGGAACACTCTCTCCTAAAAAAACATCCATGAGTGTTATTTTTATTCTCTAAATCAATAAATATTATCAATAATAAACTATGAATGATTAACTTATCCTTTTAATCTCTTATAACTTGACTCTAGTTCAAAACCTAAAAGACTATTTTATCGATCAATGGATCAGAAAACAATCAAGATAGTCTCTAAAACTAAAAAAATTACTTATATTGATATTGAATTAAAAAAAAAACCATAGAATGTTTGACCCTTATTACAGAAGTGGAAGTATATAATAGTACTTGCACAATTAATCAATTTGACTAAATGTAATATAAAATATTTAAAATAGTAGATCAATTTACTTCAAGTCGTATATTTGCAATAGCCATTTTTAGCTTAATATTTCTGTCAACTCTTTTAAATCCAACTATATATAATAATAATAGATAGATGTTATACCTAAACTTTATTGCACATAAAATGTTACTGTATTCTGCTAATTATTAATTATTTCTAAGGATACCAAATTTCAAACTAATTATTATTAAACACATATTATTTTACTAGACGAGTACTTGTGCATAACAACGGAATTTTATATCAGCAGATAGTTGTAGTGATAAAAAAAAGTTTAGGATTATAAACGAAAAATAATAAAAGTTTGAAGATCTGAGGATTAAACATTATTTAAACTGAATAAAATTATGGTTTTCATATATAATTTTTTTAATTTTTCTAACATTTTATAATAGGATGCAAACCCTTTTTATATAGTATATAGATAGGGTTGTCTAACATGTGCTCTCAAGCGCACACATATATATTAAAATATAATAATTAAACTTGAACTTTCCAATTAAATCAAGAAATACATAATATACATTATTAACTAAAGTTTAAATTACTATATTTACATGTACTTTTTGGCTTAATGAACTCAAATTTAGCATTTATATGTGTAAAAATGGTAAATTTGAGTTTATCATACATTATTTTGAGTTAGATCTTAACCCAATAATGAAGCTTACATATAATTTAGATCTAAACAAATACAAATGTGGAACATGTAGTAACGTACCATGTTGTTGGAATTGGAGTAATATTGGTAGTGGGGTTGACCAGTTGTCCCCTGGCTCGAACTATCTGGTGTAGATGGCTCAGATTCATCTGGGCATTCAAGGTTCACCCCGAACAGTCTTACCCTCCTTGGGGTGTTCCCACTAGCAGTAGCCACCATTTCTCTTTGCTGGTTATTGTTTTCCACATTATCATTTATTCCTCCTGCATTCCCATTCACATTGAAGCATTACTTTTACTATCTTAACAAAACAATATGTTACGATTCTCACTAAAATTCAGGTTCGTCACAAATTTAAAATAATCATAAAGAAAGAAAAGTTTCACTCATTTTGTATGGTTACAATTTCCAAAAAGACTTATTTAAATGTTTTAATGTGATTTA
Source organism: Tanacetum coccineum (assembly GCA_026074375.1). Taxonomy (NCBI): domain Eukaryota; kingdom Viridiplantae; phylum Streptophyta; class Magnoliopsida; order Asterales; family Asteraceae; genus Tanacetum; species Tanacetum coccineum. The sequence goes on along the minus strand of BQNB010143817.1, from coordinate 7,062 downwards.
AAGATAAAGTGTAAAATTAAATTTGAAGATTGATGATAAAGAAAAATTAAATGCACGTAATGATGAGAAAATATAAATTCTTTCCAGACTTTAAATGGTTAAAATACATAGTAATCCTTTTGCTAAAAAGATGAAATATTTATCCTGGAATTTATGCAACCAAATGCGGTTTTTACTTAAAAAAGATAAAAGAGTAATTATGTGATGAACTCCAAAAAATTTGGTGGGGAAGTGTGACAATCCATCCACAAAATAGTACCAGTAGTAATAAATTTATAAGAAAATGCACACGTATACATACAATATATACACATTAAAATCTATAAGAAATGAAAAAACAAAATTTAGATACTCCGTATATTAATTTACTACCTGCATGAATACAGTCAGGCTGGTATGGACTATGAAGAGATAAAGGTAGGTGGTGTTGTGGATAATTATACTGCGCATCATAGTAAACCCTAGTGGTCCACCCACTAACTTGCGCACCACCACTAGCTACCGGATCCACCGCCGGAGCAACCGTTGGCCGTCGTCTCCAACCAATAAACAACCTATCACTATCATACCTATGACGTTCAAACAACACAACATCACCAGCATCCAAACGTTTTTCCTTAACATAACGACTCCATCCTTTAGTCAACACATAGCTTTGACTACTGTTCCAATATGAATACCTAAACCTCCATGGTTTACCAGTCTCATCCTCAAAGCTTAACAACAAACCCTTTTGGCTGTCAGATGATGAGTCACCATTAGCAAGTGGGAAGTATTTTTCAGCATGTTGTTTAGGAATGACAAGACGGTTGAGCTTGCCTACGTCACTAGGAGTCAAAGGTTTTTCAAACATGGGTTCTTTAGGAAATTGGTCGGGAGATGAATCTTGGTCGGATGGTGAATCTTGGTGGTTTATGGTGGTGAAATGAGGTGTTTCGGGAGTAGAGTCCATGATAGGGTATTGGTGGTATGGATGTTGATGTTGTTGTGTTGTACTTGTCCACCAAAGTGTTTCTGGTAGGTTAGAAGAGAAATGAGTTAGGGACATATTGTTGTTGTGTGTGTTTTGTGGACGTGTGAATAGTGTGTGTTTGTGTGGGGGCAATAAGTGATTGAGAGGGAGATTATAGAGGCGTGAGGAATATTGGTTTTGATGTGGAGACTATTTGAGATATGTATATGTAGTTGAAACTTGGGATGGGGTGGTGTCCTTTTTTTATTTATTTTTCTTTGTTTTGCGAGTGTAAGAGACATGAAAAATAGCATTGGTAATTAATTATCTTCAAATGTTTTTAACATGTGTTAAAGCCGCGCGTTGGTGTTGAACAACTCAACAAAGTAAGAAGAGTGTTTGGGATTGATGTTATTTCCTTTTGCTTATGTTAAAAAAGAATTTTTGGGTTTTTACTCATTACAGATAAGTTCTCTTCAATATTTTGTGTGGATTTGATTATGATTTAATGCTATATTTATCAGTCACCGTTAAATACTCTTTCTCATCGGACACATCAACGTTACATTAACTTTCTCTTTCCTACTTTTTACCTTCACTATCCCTCACACTACACTATTATCAATCACAAAACCTCTTACCGGACAACTCATTTTTTTATTAAAAACTAAAAAACTTTTATTATTCATAAATTAAAAACGTAAACGTACGGAATTAAAAAACGTAAACGTACGGGATTAAAAACGTAAACACTCCATAGATAAATAAAAAACGTAAACAAAAGCGTAAACTAAAATGCATTTTGTTGACGCATTTTGTTATTACAAATGATAATGAGAGTATAAAGTATATAATTTGAAGTTGTGTTTAAAAACGTTAAAGGTTAAAGGATATTTATAAGTAAATAAAATGATAGTGAGGAAAAAGTTTTTTTTATTAATAGAAATTCATGGTGGCCCACAATAGCATAATGCCCTATAAGTAACTCCATCACCATTGTGACCAGATTTTGCAATTCATCACTCGTGACTATGATATGATTTAATGGGGCTCACTCGTGAGCATGGCCCAAATTGGGTCACGAATACCTCCTCACGCTACCGATAAATCCAGCCTAAGTGCATAAACAGTTATTTTGGCTTTTGGCAAATTTATGCTTATTTAGTTAAACAAGGTTTTTAACTCGCGCTCTGCTGCGGAGCGCAGGGTTTTACGTTTTTTGCGATTTCGAAATGATAGAATTTATCAACAAACAAAAAAAGCCATAACTTTAACATTTTGAATGGTTCAATTAGACATCTTGAGTTAGGAAGGAAAGAAACTGCCATCGCATGCTGCATACTGATAACTAACAATAGTTAGTTTACATTCAAAGTTTATGATACAACATCTAAAACATGCATATTGGTACATAGTCGGAAGAACACATGAAATATTGTTGACTGAAAGTATTGTTAAGAGCACCAAAATGTAAATTACATTCACCTTTTGTGCCATTCTATATAATGAATCTTCATTATCAGCAAATATTTGACTTTGTCACGATGACAAAGTGTTCGTAAAGCTCTTTAAAACTGAAAGCGACCAACATTCCAACACAACCACATTGCATCCGTACATGGATTGTTAACAGTGTCGGCAAAAGCTTGCCTATACTTACGGTTGTCAACAACCTTATTCCTATTGAAGCCAACCACATAATACGGGTTGTCAACATCTGCTCCCATAATTCTTGTGACATGATATAGACAAAATTACAAAGTTAATAAGTTAATGTAAACACAAATATCAAAACTAAACCTTTGTTTCATATGAGCAATGCAATGATCTTAATAAATTCAAAAATATTACTAAAGTATCATTTACATTATCATGACAGCATGTAACAAAACTTGTAAAACTATTACACCATTAACATAATGTATCAAATCAATTAGACTGGTTCATTATTATAATATTACCAAAGTAGCACGAACCATTCTAGGTGCAGATGGTTTCAGTAGCGAACTCTCAGATTTAGGATCATTCTCGTTTTCAGTCTCTCATCTCAGATTTGGGATCATTCTTGTTTTCAAACTCTGTAGTCACCTCTCGTACAAAAATCTTCCACACAAAAAAACATCTAAAAAAATATTCTCGTTTTTAGGCTCTTTAGTCACCTCTTGTCTAGCTCTGTTACGTATTATTGGTTGGCAGTTTGGTTATTATGGTTTTGGTATTATGCGGCTCAAGATAAGTAGCATGCTACCACTGATGGCTACTCATTCTTTTTCGCATTAAAGTGGTCTTTAAAGGGTTGTTTGGTTGCTTAAATTTTGTGCAAAAAAAGTTATTTTAGAGGTTGTTTGCCTGCTGAATTTTCTGAAGTGCAGTGACCTTTAAAGGGCTGTTTGTTTGCTTAAATTATGTTGAGAAAAAAGTGCTTTTAAAAGGTCGTTTTGTTTGCTGAAACTTTGATTAGTATATCTTTTTAAATGCATATTATATAAGCCAACTTAACATATCACACATGCGCAAACCTATCCGCATCAAGATATAACAATGGATGCTTGTGCAGACATACACAAAAAGTTATGAACATATGATTTTTAAACATATGTATTCATACTCATTATGATATCCCTAAGCTCTTAAATAAGATAACATATGTATTTATACTCATTACATTTAATACAATAAGTATGAACCCAATTCATAACTCGCAAACTTAGTTTCAGGCCAAAGGTCCAAAGTCCTCCTTAATACAATGGTGATGTAAAAGAAAAAAGTGTATATTGATACCTTAAAAAAATCAAGTTTTGTAGCATTATCTGATGCTTCTTTATTGTATTTGAAGTGATCTTTACCTCCGTGACTCCTATTGCAGCAAGATGTTCAACTGGATTTTCAGTAAGCAACATGAGATAACATAAAAATGGAAGTCTTTTAAGTAGAGGAAGATCATTATATTGTTCAAGAATATAGTAAAATCAAACTAAACAGATCATTATTAAGCCGAACTTTATGGCCTCCTTTATAGGTGATGCGACGAAGCTGTAGTGCTTGCATAAAATGTAAGCTGATGAAGAGACGAAACTACTAAAACATGTGAATCTAAATAATCCATTATACAATATATGTATAACACCCTGTGTTTTCGAGTCTTTGACGACGTCAATAAATGTACTATTTATTGTTAGTATTGTACGT
>BQNB010143816.1:0-10785 GCA_026074375.1 Tanacetum coccineum | reverse complement strand
GTTGCTGATGTGAATAGTAAAATGGGTTTTCGGACACTTTCGGACATTTTTGGAATTTATAAACACTAGCGTAACATATAGTAACACATACCTATTGATTAGTATCTTTTCAAGACGTCGTTAATATATTTTAGGAAAAGCGATAAAGTTGTTAGGAATAAATCTTCACAAGACTTAATACTGCCAACAATACTAATGGAGTTAGTACTGCCAGTACAAACTTAGTACTGCCAGTGTTAATTAATACTGCTAGTAGAAAAGAGTTAGTATTGCTGATGGTCAAAGCTGCTGAATTGGAGATAAGGATGCATGGAGATTATTTCGGGATGTTTATATTTGAATTGTAACTGATCCTAAAAGATAGGCTGTTATCTTTGTAAAGGACTCCTTGTGTTCTATAAAAGGAGATCCTAAGTTTTAGAATAGATATACTTTTCAAGTGATAGAAATACTCAGAGAGAAAAATTATAATAGCTTCAAGGTTTTTGTAACCCCAGTACTTCAAGAGTACTCGTATTATTCTAATAATATTGAAGCAGTTTGTTCATTGTTCATTGTTTGTTTGGTTATCACTACTTCATTGATAAACCCCTCTAGAGTATCAAAGTGTAGATTCCGCATACACTTTGGTATACATACAAAGTCTCAATCTTTGTTATTTTGGATTCTTCCAAGGTAACAAACTCTTTACTACGTAAAGAATTGATCAAGGCGTGGGATCAAGGTATGGGTTCGTATAGACTTACCTAAAGGTCATAGGGCAATTGGTACAAAGTGGGTCTACAGAAACAAGAAAGATGAAATGGGAATTGTCATCAGGAACAAAGCAAGACTTGTTGCCCAAGGACATACTCAAGAAGAGGGCATTGACTATGATGAAGACTTTGCTCTAGTGGCTAGAATTGAGGCAATAAGAATATTCCTGGCTTATGCTTCTTATATGGGTTTTATAGTCTACCAAATGGATGTCAAAAGTGCTTTCCTGTATGGTCAAATTGAAGAGGAGGTATATGTCTGTCAACCTCCAGGTTTTGAAGATCCTGACCATCCTGATAAAGTCTATAAAGTTGTGAAAGCACTATATGGACTTCATCAAGCACCAAGAGCTTGGTATGACACATTGGCCACTTATCTTTTGAGCAATGGATTTCAAAGAGGACAGATTGATCAAACTTTATTCATCAAAACTCAAAAGGGTCATATCTTGCTTGTTTAAATCTATGTAGATGACATTATTTTTGGATCTACCAAGAAGGAGCTTTGTGATGAATTTGAGAAGCTCATAAAGGATAAGTTTTAGATGAGTTCTATGGGAGAACTTACCTTCTTTTTAGGATTGCAGGTCCAGTCAAGATAAATATGTCCATGAAATTTTGAGAAAGTTCAACTACTCAGATGTGAAGTCTGCCTCTACTCCCACAGATTTGGAAAAGCCTTTGGTTCAAGATGGAGATGCTGATGATGTTGATGAACATCTTTATAGATCTATGATTGGATCTTTGATGTATCTTACAGCATCCAGACCAGATATCATGTTTGCAGTATGTGCATGTGCAAGGTTTCAGGTTTCCCTAAAAACTTCCCATCTCTTAGCTGTCAAAAGAATCTTTAGATACCTTAAAGGCAAACCATCTCTAGGTCTTTGGTATTCTAAGGATTCTCCATTGGAGTTAGTTGCTTACACTGATAGTGACTATGCTAGAGCTACACTTGATAGGAAGTCAACCACTAGAGGTTGTCAATTTTTGGGAAATAGGTTGATTCCTTGGCAATGCAAGAAACAAACTGTAGTTGCCACTTCTACAACTAAAGCTGAATATGTGGTTGCTGCAAGTTGCTGTGGACAGGTTCTCTGGATCCAAAACCAATTGCTGGATTATGGGTATAATTTTATGAACACTGTTATTTTTATTGACAATACTAGTATTATTTGTATAATAGAAAACCCTGTTCAACATTCTAAAACAAAACATATAGAGATTAGGCATCATTTTATAAGAGATTGCAATGCTAAAAAGTTGATTCAAATGGCTAAAATTGATACTCAACATAATGTAGCAGATCTTCTTACAAAAGGTTTTGATGCTGGTAGTTTTCAGTACTTGGTCTCAAGTATTGGGGAGGATTGTTAGGAATAAATCTTCACAAGAGTTAATACTACCAAGGTGTAACTGACAGTACTAATGGAGTTAGTACTGCCAGTACAAACTTAGTACTGCCAGTGTTAATTAATACTGCTAGTAGAAAGAGTTAGTACTGCTTATGGTCAAAGTTGCTGAATTAGAGATAAGGATGCATGGAGATTATTACAGGATGGTTATATTTGAATTGTAACTGATCCTAAAAGATAGGTTGTTATCTTTGTAAAGGACTCCTTGTGTTCTATAAAAGGAGATCCTATGTTTAGAATAGATATATACTTTCAAGTGATAGAAATAGTTTTAGAAAAAGATTGTAATAGCTTTAAGGTTTGTAACCCTAGTACTACAAGAGTACTCGTATTATTCTAATAATATTGAAACAGTTTGGTTCATTGTCCATTGTTTGTTTGGTTATTACTATTTCATTGATAAACACCTCTAGAGTATCAAAGTGTAGATTCCGCATACACTTTGGTATACATACAAAGTCTCAATCTTTGTTATTTTGGATTCTTCCAAGGTAACAAACTCTTTACTACGTAAAGAATCGATCAAGGCGTGGGATCAACAATAACTAAACCTTAAACAAGCTAAAGGAATTTAATCATTAGAAGTTAACTGGGATCAACAAAAGATGAAAAAAGAAATTCTATGTGTATGGTTTATTTATTTTGTGGGTTTTTCATCTAAAGGAGGGGGAAGAAGCCTTGGGATTTTATAGGGAAGTCTTAACTTGGAGAGGGGTGATTTGTCCAATGGATAAAAAGGTGTTTGGACAAAAGCGTGCACCTACTAGTTTCCCTCTATCTTCTAGAAGCTTAATTCAAATTTTGAAGAACAATCAAGTAACATACAAGGTTAGAGAAAGAGAGGTGGTTTTAAAGAGAGAGAGAGTGGTTGGATGAACATTTTAGAGAGAGAAAGAAACATAAGAGAGAAACTTATATTATGTGTGTAAAATAATGAACAACCAACACCTTTTCCATATCATGGAAAGGGTATTTATACCTCCTATGGCCGGTTTAGGCCTTGGCTTGCATAGGCTTTCCATTGGCCTTGGGCTAACTAGCCTAGTAAGTTTCTAAAAATAAATAAACGAGCTATCTAATGATATCTATAGAAGTGACCGACACTTTCGTGTTCCTAACAATCTCCCCCTAAGGGAGGCCACTCTATTTTACAAAAGTTTAAACCTAGCATACTATGCTTTAACTCTAGTCTTGAGCTCGTAGTCTTTAACTTCATTCATTAACTTGTGAATTGATGTAGTGATCATTGACTTTAGGCTTGAGCTTGTTCCATTGACTTGTATGTAACTATGTGATCTTAAGTACCTTGAGATCATCAACCAAGCATAATCTCCTTTCATCATCTTGTAAACTTCGCCATCTTGTGAACTTGTAACTTTTGCACTAACATGCTCATACCTTTCTTGATATGTTAACTTGAAAGCCTTAATAATGCATCTTTCTTGAGGTTCTTTAACTTTAACACTTCGTCACTTCAAGAAAGACGTTCGATATCATAGTGACAGAAACTTATTTGAAATTCTTTGACTTTAAAACTTCGTCACTTCAAGAAAGACGTACGGTATCAGAATAGCGAAAGTCTTGAAACATGTACTTGAGCTTTCCTGATGTCTTTATATTTGTCAGTCGGGTATGAGCTTGTGGCTATGAATCTGTGAGACAACTGGAACCAGGTACTTTTACCTCCATCTTTAAGTATCCTGTATTAAAACAGTTAGCAATTAAGCGGGGGGACGAATATGGCTTTGTCATTCACTCATGTTTGGTTGGAGTAACCTTCAAATCTGTGAGGATCGACCTGTGATCAGGTAGATTCAATTTAAGAAGAATCTCTTTGACAGGATTTCCAGCTTGCAGTATTGAATCTTTCTAACACATGTGTATTAGATTCATCGTACTCAGAATGTTCTCATTATTAGAACGTCTTAAAGCAGACAACACGATAAGAGTGAACCAGTGAGTTACTGTCTCACCGATTGAATAGAAAAATCAATTTGAAAATCAATCGACGTGTCACTTGATAAAGTGGTTTTGTGACACATCGAGAATGTTAGTCATTTCAAAAGTTCATCATCAATCGTCAATTCATATACTGGAACAAGTTTGACTCTTATAAAATCACACCATCGTTTCTTTCTAGTTTTCACAAGTTTGATTCATATAGAATCGCACAAGTTACCTACCATGAGCTTGTTTGATGTTGGCTCAAGCAGGATTTACATCTTTATTATGATTACTTGAGTATCACTCTGATGTTCTGGCAAAATCACAAGGATAATGCGTAGGACTCTTTATATATTTCTCGTTATTCACATTGTATGAGATAGCAAGCATAATTTTAAAAAGTGTCCTAATGAGATTTATGGATGATCTCTTTTGGATCTAGACTCAATAGTGCACTTTGGTTTTAGTGATTGGAGGCTAGAGCAGACTGCCACCTTTTCAATACCAACTAACTCGAAGTGAGAAAGTTGATAGAAATGCGTGTAATCTCTGTGAGAAATTAAACTAAAATCTTTGAGAGATTTTGAGTGGCTAGGGAGGGTTGTGCATTGCATCACTGGGTCTATGATGTCAGTCTTCAATGTCAGCAATCATCTTTATGATTCTTGACAACAGATGTATTAACCCGGTTTCTGCCTAAGTGTAAGGAGGGCTTCTTTATTTTCACCATTTATCTTAACTTTACTTTCTAATTCTTTAACCCCTTCAGCGCTTACCGAGAATTCATAACTAGTACCTTGTTAGGTTTGTTCCAGTACTAGCTCTATCTCATTCGACACTTTTCCTGATTCTCACTTTTTCTCCTTTTGTATCATACCTAAGGACTTCTACACTATCTAGTGGATATCCCTGGGTAGATCCCTCCGGTTCTGACTGGATCATGGGATTTGAATACCTATGCCTAACCGCCTTATAACTCCATAAATTTAAGTACATGGTCGGTCTTTTGGGTATTCCACCATAATCCTTCTAAAATCATTAAAAAGTTCAATCAAAGTGTTTGATATAAATATCAAAAGATTTACACTTTGAGAGTTTTTCGTCATCACTAAAAGCTCCCCCTTAACATGGGCATCGTAATCATAGTACATGCTAAGTGTGGAGTGCATTGAGTCCATTTTATATGATCACATTTCAATACAAGTTAGGTTTAGTTTAATCACATTTTCTCCCCTTATCCAAAATGTTAATCTCTTGATATTTTGGATATCAATTGATTAAACGTTCAGGGACGAAATGTTACACAATATCTACCAGGAACATTTTAATGCTCTCCCTCAATATTTGAGGGTATATAAGACAGTGCTGAGTATAATAATTTGAATTTTTTTGAATTTGTTAAGAAATTCTTGAAAATTTTGTACTCGAGCACTCCTTAATATTACCATAAAGTTTACACTACATATATACAAATTCACAAGTTTTTATTATGTACTAGGTTTGACCTGTTATGATGAGCACATCATATGATAAATCATATGGTCCTTTCCAGCAGCCAAAGGTCTCCCCAATACAGTTGATATGTGAGAAATCACATATCTGTTTTATACCAAAAATGACCCTAAAAAGATGAAATTGTGTAAAAATATGCTTGTTTATTGTGTGTTTTATCTTTTGTGATGTGTAGGTACTGATATTGCAAATATCACATGAAAAGAGCTAAAAACCGGACAAAAAAGAACACGAGACGGAATGAGTACACAAGAGACAGGGATTTATCAAGCTTTGGTCAACAAAAGTCAAACTTGGTCAACACTTAAAGACAAAACTTTAAAAACTCCAAAACAGCCCTTAATGTTAAACCAATTTCACCAATGGTCCTTAAATCAATAACACCGTTAGTCCTTTTATATTAAAAGACTAACGGTCGTTAGCCACTTAACAAAACCTAATTCACCTTTTCATATATCACCGAGCCCAAAATCCTCTTTTGATATATAAAAGGCCCAGTCAAACTCTCGATCAAAAGGGTCAAACTAATATAAAGAAAAGAAAAAGGGCGCGAGAGGTTTACTATTCACCTCTCGTCCCTAAATTTACCCAGCTCCCATATTTACCTCATTCAAATCCTTCCTTCACTCAATTGACGTGGTCTCTAAGATTCTAAGTACCAAGCTCTACATCATTAAGCCAAAACATCATTAAATGCATTGATTGGTTAATCTAACGCAAAGGAATGCCACGTGGACATCTAACAAACACACATAGATGGGAATTTTACAATAAAAATAGTTCAAAAGAAGCACAAGCCTCCAAGGAAGTTGGATTGCCACGCTGGCAATCCGTGTGACATTCTTTCATCCAACAGACACGAATTAAGATCCAATGATTAGAAGGAATGAATGGTTTGGATTAAAGGGCGCGTCTAAGGGCTAGAAGCTTCACTCACCTCCTATAAATAGAAACCTCCTCACTCACAGAGAAAAAAGTTCTTATCTAGCTTTAGTGTAGTTCTAGAATAGATTTTAGCTTATGCAATTTTCAGCTTATTGTATTGTTTTTAAATTATGCTTTCCATTAATGTAATTTCCTTTTCAATTTTGTACTCAGTTTTATTATTAATAAAAGTTTAAGTTTTCTTATTGTGCAATTGTCTTTTCATAATTTTACTTTTATACAAAATGGTTTGAATAAGCTGTTCAGTACTGTTTCATAAGCTCAAATTGTTCTTAAGCTACTAAAAGCTCTTAAAAGTTTGAATACTCTATGAAATTGGATGGTTGCTCTGAGTATTCAAACTTGTAATATTTCTTGATGGCCAAGAGTAAGGATTCGACTAGGATATTGGATTAAGCTTAAGCTATAATCTTAAGATGCTTTTATAAGCTCTAATTTGAGCATTCACCTCTGTTTAGCTGAGGTAGAGGTACTCTTTTCATTTCCTTTTTCTATTTACTTTATTGTTACTTTAAATCCTAGTTATACTTTGCATTGTTAGTTTATTCTGCTTATTGTTAGCTTATAGTTGTTTAATCTAGCTTAGTATTGCTTATCATGTTTGTTTAATGCTTATTGTATTAAGTTTGTAGTTTAAAATTCATTTTATACGCTTCTGATATAAAACAGTGTAAAAACCATAAAAAAATCAGCATAGTTAGTTGGCTTATTGTTTCTACTTATTTGCTTATTGAATACTGTTTATTTTGTCTGTTTTAAGCTTTGTAAAATCTGGTAATTGCAATTTGTGCTTTATTTCTCAATTTCATAAGCTTAATATGGGTTTAAGGATTTAAATGGGTGTTTGGCTTATGGCAGTACTAACTAGAGTTAGTAATGTCCATAGTCTTTTGGTCCTTTGAATTAATTTCAAACTTCATATTTAGGATTGTGAAGTTAGGATTTAATGTTGTTGTTAGGTTTATTCAAGTTTTGATCTAGTTTGTGATAGTTGTTATAATCTGTTAGCATTAGTTTAGTCTTATATACATTTTAAGCTTAAGCTTATTCTGGCTGCATTAGTTACTCAATTTGCACTTGTTTCTAGTGTTTAAGTTAGTATAGATTCAAGTTCTTAAGTCTGTGCAATTAGTTTAAAGTTTTGGTCATCTAGTGTCAATTGCATCAGTAGGGTAAAATAGCCAAGCAACCTTTTTCAAGCTTAAATTTCAGATAGTTAGAGTAGGATTTAGTTCTTAAAAATTGGTCTACAAGTAGCTTTTAGGCCAATCTTAATCTGTTTGAACTTATTTTTGTAGTTTTTAGCTTATTTAGTTATCTGTTTTTAGCCTATAAATTTGCATTTTGTCTTTTCGTAAAAATTTTAAAAACCAAAAATATAGTGTATTATGTATGCATCAGCATTTTCTACTAGATTTTTCTTTGCACATTTGATTTTCAAAATAGTTTTCAAAAGCTGTTTTAAGTAGTTTGGAGGTCAAGCTATAAGGTGGTATAAGCTAAATTTCCATAAGGATCTGTTTGCTTATTTTAAAAAATAAGCTCAAAAATGCCGTTTAGGACTGTTTGGTAAATTGTTTTATGCTTAAGTGCATATAGTGCTGATTTCAGCTTATGGCTTGTTATTTGAATTAAAAGTTGTTCTGATTTGCTTATTAGATTGGTGTTAAAATGAGTTTGGCTTAATTGGTTTTGTTTAGAGCTTTTTTAAGCTTCTAGGTCAATTAGAATTAGTGAAAAAGCCAAAATTTCTTTAAGTCATTTTTGTCTTTTTAACAAACTGTTTTCTAGCTTATTTAAGATTTTGAAAAAAGTTTTCTTTACAAAAGTTGCTTATTGTAAGCTGATTTATGACTTTGTTCAAAAAGTTTTTGAAAAATAAAGAAAAGGGAAGTAGGGAAATCAGGGGTGAGCAAGGCTCGAACCCCTGTCCTCTACCCACCTCAACCCTTTTAAACGCCTCAACACACTCACACCAATCCACTGCGCCCTTGGGACTTTTACGTCCAAGGGTGCACAATTAATAAATTTAACACCTTTTTGGGTTCTTTTCTTAATAAGCACTTCGAGTGATGTTTCTAATTTTTTTGGCTTATTCGTTTAGGCTTATTCTGAGCTTATATTTTTCCTGCATTCCTTGCATGTTAAGCAACTTTTAGGAATTTTCTTAGATTTTTAAATCATAGTTTACTATTTTTCTTGCATTTATTTAGTTTAAAACTTTAAAAAATCATAAAAAATAAAATAAAAATTAAAAAAATAAATTTCTTTTTCTAAAAATCAATTTAGGTCTATTAGCATCTAGGAAAATTAGTTTGGCCCTTTTAGGTTTATTTTTGCTAAATTTGGATTTTAGTCGCGTTTTCTTTAAATCCCGTTAATGTTTTTGTGTTTAATCGCTTAGTTGTTTGCTTTCCCTTATATGTTTTATTTGATTTCATTTGTAGAAATAGATAATCAATTCAAAGCCTTTAAAACCATTCAAATCATTGGCCAAACAAAAATGGAGTCTCAATTCATACTTCTTGGGGTATAAACGACCCGGTGAACACTTACCGGTTAAACGTACGATATTTTTGTGTGATTTTCCTTTTTACCTTTTTCCTAAAGGGTAATTTTGGAAGTTCTATATTTTTATATTATACGTATACTATTTGAAACGTATCAAATTTTTGGCGCCGCTGCCGGGGAATTGTGTTAAAGATTCTTCCGTTTGAATTTGTCAATCGTGATTTGGAGAACCTTTCGTCTTCGAAAGTTACGTCTTTTGAAAAATCAAAAAAAAAAAAAAGTAAAAAATATTTTTCTTTTTCTTTTTACTATATGTAGAAGTTTAAATAAATAAAAAAAATACAAAAATATTTACTCTTTCGGATTTTTCAATTTTTATTTTGTTCTCTTAAATACTAAAATACACAAAGTGCAAAATTATTCTTTACTAGAGCCTATCCCCATCCATTTGTGAATATTCCATTAATAAGTTCCCAATCCAAAGATTTAAAAAAGTAACCGTCTTGTGTCACTTACGAAAAAGGTGCACCTCTTTTGTGAAATAAGCTATTAGGAGGGTTGTTTCACGGAACTACGACCCGAAGGGACAAACGTTTTTAAGGCGATTCGCTCCCACTACGTCCCCCGTTTGCAAGTTTCACTTAAGGGAGTTACCCTAAGTTTGTTGATTATTCGGTGAAACAAAAATATTTTTGTGTATATATTTTCTCTCCTCGTTTGTCTTTATTTAGCTCGAATGAGCATGTGTATATATTTTCTCTCCTCGTTTGTTTTATTTAGTGCATGCGCACTAGAAATTCCCATTTTCCAAATAATTCACCCGTAACCATTTCGAGATGTCAAAATAGAAGACGTGCTCCAAACGTAGTCGAACCCGAGCTTCGTACTATCGTTGAAGTTGCACCAATGGCGGATAATCAAACATTGGAAGAGATACTCCAAGCACCCACGAAAGGGTATGAAGAAGCTATCGTCATACCAGAAATTAATGCGGATCATTTTGAGATTAATACAAATTTGCTACAATTAGTCCAAGCTAGCCCATTTCATGGTTTGAGAGGGACAATCCCATACTCATATTAATAATTTCAAAAGGATTACCTTAACTTTAAAGTTTAGGGGAGTGCCAAATGATGTGATTAAACTCATGATGTTTTCATATTCACTCGAGGGGAATGCTAGGATTTGGTACGATAAAGAACCTCCTAATTCTATCCTGACTTGGGAGGATCTCGTAACCAAATTCATGAATCAATTTTTCCTTCCCTCGAAGACCACTCACTTAAAAAATGAAATCTCTCATTTTACCCAAAAATTCGATGAGACATTTAGTGAAGCATGGGAATGATTTAAGGAAATGCTTAGAGCTTGTCCCCACCACGGATTTTTGGAGTTAACCCAAATAAACACTTTTTATAACGGTTTAAATGATAACGATCAAGATTTCTTAAATGCCGTGGCGGGTGAAAATCTTTTGAGTAAGATTACTAGAGAAGCTTTGAACATAATTGAGAATAAGTCAAAAGTTCGTTATTCACGAAACAAATTGAATTTTAATACGAATTCTAAGGAAAATTCTAGTAAGACGGATGAGAGAATTGATAAGCTTGCCGACCAAATTTCGACCTTAGTTGAGATTGTTTCTAAGAAAGTTGTCGCTCCCGCTACGGTTAAAGCGGTTGAGGAATCTTGTGTTTATTGTG
>BQNB010143814.1:0-16941 GCA_026074375.1 Tanacetum coccineum | reverse complement strand
TATTTAGGAGAGATTTTGAAGTGAGCTACTAATTCAGTTAAACTTTTGAGAGCTTAACTGAATGAAGATGTAAGCTTAATATGTAAGATAGCTTATTAGAGCTTATTAAGTCGTATTTAAAACATTATAAGCCAAGTTTTCATAATAAGTAAAACAAAGTTCAAAACATTAAGATTTAAAAGGAAAATTGCCATTTTATTAATATTGAAAAAGTTACAATGCTTGAAAAGTAAATACAATAACAACAAGCTAAACGTTACAAATTAAGCTACTAATACTAAAATAAGATGAAAACTAGACATTCTTCAAGTGTGTGAGGAGGCCTCCTTATATAGCATTCAGTGGAAGGATCCAGAACCCTAGGAGCGTCCACTTCAACCAATCCTAGCCTTTGATTTGAACCGCCTCAAAATCCTTATGCTCTTGACCCTTGATTTGATGCCATGTCCCATCCTCCAATCATTAGCTTTAGGATTGCCAGCGTGTCTAAATAGGGTGATGTCAGGCGTGTGTTAGGCTTCTAGAAGGGATTGAGAGCGTAGGATTGGGTGAATTGATTTTACCCGCCACTAATTTGTTTGCAGTTAAAACAAATGGGAGGGAAGAGGATGGAGCAACAGTAAATGTTGACTCGGCTTATTGTAAGTTTGACTTGGGCTATGGAAACTGAGCCAGGGTTATATTGAGTTGGGCTAGGAATGGATTAAGGATTATGACTTGGATTCTTTTATAAGGTGTGAATTGGCTAGGGTTTTTTGTATAAATACAAAGTTACTAGGCTGGACCGGTCCTAATAATTAGATACGGAGTTGGCCCATTAAGGATGTTAAGCATTCGGCTTCGGTATTTTACTCTTTTCCAGTACTCCGTGCTTTGGTTTTGTCCGTATTGGCTTTCTTTTTGTCCTTTTATTTAATTTCCGATAATGCATGACACAAATCACAAAATACACATATACAATGCATTTTTTTATGTACATTTTGTTCATTATTGGTCTTTTAGCTCGTTTTATTAGTAAAAGGTATGTGGTATTATTTAAAGCACATACCAAAATCTTCCCATACTAAGATTGGTTAATAGTTTTATATACCCAAAAAAAAATATATATAAAAATAATCATACTTCAAGAGCATATTAAAAAAATTCCCTAAGGAAAATTATATCTTAAAAATATATATAATATTATTATATAATACGTATATTTAACGGATTGCATAAAGTTGTATACCGGGTCGTTTTCCCCAACGACTAGTGATAATGAAATTGAAACCTTGTTTAAGCTTGGATTTCTGATTCTGAATAAGAAAAATAGAGGATTTTGATATCTATAACTACTAAATATGAAATACAATTAAAATTGAACAATTAAGGCAATTTATAACAATTCAACACAAATACGGAAAAAACAAATAAAACGCGAACAATTAAGACAAATAGACTAAAATTAAACCTAAAATGCAAACTTAAGTTTCTAAACTAATTAGGATTAAAAGAAAATTTTAAGAAAAATAAAATATTTTTTAGAATTTTTTGCTTTTTTTATATTTTAAAAACTATTTAATTCTATTAAATCCTAAAATTAAGAAATTATAAAATATTTGAAAAATTTTATTTTTCCTAATAAAATAAGTAAAAGGAAAATTATAAAAAAAAAGAATTTTACTATTTTTGGCTTTAAGTTATGATTTTTCTAAATTAAATCTAATAAAAAACTTTAAAAGGAATAAATATTATAAAAAATATAATCCTAAAAATTTTATAAAAATTAACTAAATAAAGAAAAATATGCAGAAATTTTATTAAAATTAAAAGCCCTATATTTTATCTTTTAATTCAAAGTTTAATTAAACTAATTAAAACAAAACCCTAATTATTAATTTAAACTAATTAAAATTAATTAAACTAACAAAGGACTAACTAAGAAACACCTAAAGGATAACTGAGACTATAAAGAACTAAGAGAAGGTCTAACTATAAAACTGAAAAATTTACATAATTATCCTAAGGACTAAGCGTTTTAAACAAGCCCACATTAAGCTTAAAAAATAAGCACCAAGAGAAAAGTTGTAGAAAAATGTGGTGTGAACAGCTTTCAATGAAAGCAACAAGGAGGTGAAAAACCACTAATAAGCTTAAAAAAGAACATTATTTATAGCTGTTTTACAGAAAACTTGACTTTTGCCTAAGTTTTTATTAACAGCTTTTAAGAAGCTCATTTTAAGCTAAATCAAAAAGTAAAAAGTTGGTTTGGACCAGCTTTATGTATATGTTATTAACTATAATTTGAAAGAGAGAAATTAGCTTAATGATACTAGAGTTATCAGAATTTTAAGGTGACAAAAGATGCAAAGTAAGAAAACAAGCTGAAATCCTTAGAATCTCAAATTAAGCTTAAAAGCTCAATAAGCATTATCAGAGAATAAGCTCCTTGAGATTGACCAATACCCACCTATACATCTACTTATTTTACTTAATAAAATCTAGTACTACAAAGCTAGAATTTAACTTTAAGGAGCTAAACTATTTACTATGTTTTGCCCTTTTTTAGTTATTTAGTGGCTTTGACAGCTGTGAATTAGCTAGGTAATACGCTAGGAAAATGCAAATTAAGACTTAATTATAATAAAGGCTATACTAGACTTTCTCCTACTTGAAATTCTAAGAACCTAAAGACCTACTTTTATTAAACTAAAATTAAATTCAAAAGTGACAGCAGGAACAACCTAGGTTCATGCTAAAAAAGAAAAAAAAACAAAAGTGCAGGATACTTTGAGAGTAATCCTGCACTAAGACACACTCAAGTAGAGTGTTTAAACTTAATTCAAGCACAATCAAAAGCTCAAAGAGCTTGGATCAAAATGAAGCAATTAAAACCTAAGCTAAAAGCTCCCCTGGTGCAGGAACATGCATAATAAGCCACAAATTCATTTAGACTAAAATCTAAGAACTCAAACCTTTTTAAAACTTGATTTCTTATTAAAACTCAGCTGACCAAAGTGTTTTGCCCAAAAATATTTGACTTTTATTGGTCAAACTTGCTTATGCCAAACACCCCTTTACCATTTTGACAGAAATGATTTTAAGCTTAAATTGCAAATCTAATTAATAAGTACTAACTACCAGATAAAAACTAGCTTATAACTAACTTATTAAGCATAAACTAACAACTGGATTTAGCTAAAACTTAAGATCTAAGATTATACTAAATTTTTGGTGTTTTTATGGTTTTATGACAATCTAAATATTAAACTAATGATCTATATCTCTTAAGCTAAAAACAGATTAACTAATAAGTCTAATAAGCTAAATGAAATTCAAATAAGCACTAATAAGCATACAGAATAAGCAAATAAGCAGTTCTAGGCTATTAAGCAAATTATCTATTATTAAGCTAGAAATTATGAAAAGTAACAAAAGAGAAAGAAAGTTACCTCAAGATCCCAGCTAAACAGGGATCTATAAGCCCTTAGCAGAGCTTAACCAGAGCCTAAGCTTATTGCTTAAGCCCAATAAGCTTTGTTTCAAGCTTATTTCTTATGATTTCCTAAATGTTGCCCTCAACTCTAAACCATTCCTTCATTATTCATCTCAGCAACAATTTCAGAAGTTTAAAGAGTGATAAGAGCTTATGGAGCTTATACTAGTTTAATTGAGCTTATAAGAGCTTAAAGGCATAATTTGAGATATCAAAGCTTAAATTTAAAACAAATTTAAATGAAAACTAAGCTTATATTGATGACAAAATTTCAGATTACAATACTTGAGAAGACAAATTACAAGAGCTAAATTGTTGAAAGAAAATTACATTTAAAAAAAACTACATAAGCTAAATTAAGCTAAAAATTACAAGAGAGAAAAAGATTGTTTGTGTGTGAGAGGTGAGGCCTATTTATAAGCTGTTGAGGAAGATTCTAGGCCTGAGCTCCTCTGCACGCTCCTTTTCATCTGAGCCATCCAATCAAGCAATCATTGAATCACCCTTTTGAGCCGTTAGATCATTTGTGTGTGATAGAGGATTGCCAGCGTGTCATTCTTTGATGTGACATGTTGTGTTTGTTCTTTGAGTGAGATTAGTGCAAATTCTTCATTCCATTGTGCTTTCCTAACTCTGACGTGGCTTCTTATCTTAGCTAGACCAATGGAAGCTTATGAGATTCCTGATTTAACCCTGGGTTTGTGTAGAGGATCACTTGAATTACCATAATTACCCATCAATTATGAAAAGCCCTTTTGTTTTCACGGTGTGGTGAAACGAGGATGATGATGAATAGTACTTCACCATTGGCGCCATTTTTAAACTGAGTTGGGTAACTTTGTTTTAACTTTGCCCTATTGTCAACTTCAGTCCTTGTGGTTTTATATAACTAGGTGTAGTGTAAAAGGAGTTTAAAAATGATAGTTTGGGTCCTTGTGGTTTATGAAAAGGGAAATGGGCTAGGTAAATGGGTTTATGAAATGGGCTTTTGGGCTAAAATGGTATCCGGGTAAGTTTTCTATGGTTTTTAGGGCCCATTAAGGGGTAAGGGGCTATTTTTGGACTTTTGTGAAACTTGGAGGGTGAAAATGGAATGTTTTTTTAGGATTTGTCTTTTATTGGTTAACTTTTTGTTGACCATGTTGACTGGATTTGACTGCGAGCTTGACTTTTCTGGCTTCGGCTTTGAATTATTTGGCTTCAGTTTTGGGTTTAATTGGGTCTTTTTAAGCATAAACGGATATGTGTAATTTGCACATATCACTAAGCTATTTCCGTGTCCTCACGCAATGTTATAAATATACGTTTAAAACCAGAAATTCCAATCCCCCTAAACTAATCACCTCAAAAAGTAGCTAAGTGCTCATCTAAAGGGATACGTGTGAATTCCTAGATACTACAAAAATTCCTAAGAAACCTTCCTACACACACAAAACACAAATACGAGCTTATTTTTAGAGCAGAGCCACACACACACACACACACACACACTTCGAGAGAGAGCGTTCTAACATTAGGTTTCACTTTATAGCGAGTCTATTCAACCAGATATAGTGTAATACTATTACACTTCTCAATTCAAACAAATGTCCTCCTAACTAAACGAATTGCGAGTTCCATCAACCAATATCACATGCCAATATAACACGAATACCTGAAACTTCCCGAAACCTAAACTTTGAAAAGGAGCCAAAGAATTTTTGAGGTAAGAGACGACTAAAGAGAGTACACAAGCTATACAAACACATACAAACTACGAATCCTATCCCATTTTCAAATCTTTATTTTATTTTATTTTAATTTAAACAACACACTATCCGTAAAAAAAATTTAAAATTTTTTTACGTATTTTTCTGAGGAAAACGAGATAACGTCTGCAAACAAAAAATAGCAAGTAACATCAAATCGATGATTCCCTTCCCCAACTAAAACCAAACATGTCGCACAATGTATCAAAGTCAGGTCTCTAACTAAAAGCTAAGCCGTTTATGAATTATGCCAATATAAACGTTAATCGATCAGATGAAAGGATATCGGATCTCCCCAAACTAATTTCCACTACAAAGGATGAGAACTCAAGTAAACGGGAACAAATCAACCTGGACACGAGAGCTTCATAAATTTGTTGGTATACAGAATCCTTAAAACAAACATACATCAACCAACAAACCGAAACAAACAAAACACATCGAGCAAAGACAATTCGAAAGAAGTAGAAGCCTCTCTCAACACAAACACACACATAAAAACGTACTAATAAAATAAAACTATTACTAATAAAAAAAGAAAATAAAAACTTATATTTTATAACAAAAAAAACTTACTTAACTATAAAAAAAATTAAACTATACTTATAAAATCTAACTAAAACACTATAGAACTTTTAAAATAAAACTAGTATACTAAAAATAATAAACTAGAAACTATAAAAACGTTATAAAAAACTAACTAACTAAAACTATAAAACTAGACAATACTAACGAGACACTAATATATAAAACTAAACTAACTACTTATAAACAAAATAAATAAAGTAAAAACAAATACTCTAAACTATAAGATACATTTAACTAAAAACTAACAAAAAAACACTACTAAATAAATAAAACCTAAAAACAAAAAAATAAAAAATAAAAATAAAACAAAATAATTAAAAACTAAAATAATAGAAAAAAAACATTGATAGAAATAACAATAAATAACAAATAACTAAAAAAAAATAAAACTAATAAAGCATTTGATACACATAAACTACTAACTTGTGAATTAACTAGAAACATAAAATCCTAATAATAACAAATAATAACTAAAACAAACTACAAAAATCACTTACAACTACTTATATTGTTAACAACACCCACCACATCCTCACCCGAACATAATGGTCAACCCACACCCCCGCTCCACACCCCCCACTCGCCCACCAACCACACCCACAGCACCCCCCCCGAACCCCTACTCACCCCCCTAACCCCCCCTCTTCCCCACCCACCCCACCCCACCCCCACCACCCCCACCTCACCCACCCCCCCCCCCTCCACCCCCACACACCCCCACACCAGCACCCCCTCCCCACCCACAACCCCGCCACCACGGCCCTCACCCACCATCCCCAGTTACCCGAGACCCCAGCCCCCACCCCACCCACCGCCCAAAATACCACACCCCAACCCCTCCCACCACCAAACCCAATCCCCCCACCCACCCCACCTTCATATTGTTGCTACCACCCACGTACACTCCACCATCACCCCACCACCTCCCCCCACCACCCACCACCCACCCGGTGTAAAACCCACCACCCAAACCCCCCACCGCCCCCGGCGCCAGATTAAGAACACTTACCACCCCCCCACCACCCCCCCACCCCCGAGCAATTCTACCCACCCACGACTACACCCACCTAATCCGACCCGCAGCGAATGAAAACTTTTTTGACCATGCACCTCCCACCACCCACACACCTACCACCCACCCCCAACCCTCCCTCACCGACCCCCCACCCCACCCCCCACAACACCCCACCCACCCTAATAAGCAGTAGGTAAATGCAACCACAGAACCACCCTCCACCCCCGCCCACCACACCCCCTCCCCCCATCACCAAAACCCCACACTCACACCCCTGACGACATCTACCCACCTGTT
This sequence comes from Tanacetum coccineum, assembly GCA_026074375.1. NCBI lineage: Eukaryota > Viridiplantae > Streptophyta > Magnoliopsida > Asterales > Asteraceae > Tanacetum > Tanacetum coccineum. Next base: position 9,818 of record BQNB010143814.1, on the reverse strand, counting down.
ACCCACCACCACACCACCTCACAGTTATGAGAAATAAAAAAAAGACCCACACCCCCCCCTCCCCACACCACCAAACATATACAACCTCCTCGAGCTCCACCCCCCCCTCCCTCCCTTAATACTTATGACCTCCCTCCCCCTCACAACGACTACACTCCACCCCCACCAAAACATACTTATGACCAAACAAATAAAACCTAACCTAAAAGGAAAAAAAAAAACTTAAATAAAATAAACAAAGATAAAAACTAACAAAAAGAAAACTACAAAATAATAAAAAACCTAAAACTAGGAAAAACTTATTTGACAATAAAACCTAAAAAAAAACTATGAGACACACTACAAACTAACACATCCCGAACAACCAAATAAAAGACTAAAAAATAAAAAACTCACGATTTAAAAACAAAAACTAAAAAAAACTAAATATACACCATAAAAAAAAACTATAAAACTAACAGTATAAGATCTAAAAAAACTATACTTACAACATCGTTTATGTATGTGACATATCATAGAGAAACTACCCGGGAAGGTAATTTAATTATCTTTATTTTCTTTCGTAAACTCACCTTTTTACCTATGAACTTTTGCCTTTTCCTAATATAAGTACCCTAATATATTACAAGTTAACTGTTTAATGTATTATTCGTACATATATGATCCATTACAAGTTACTTTGTTGCATATTTCCCCAGGTATTAGGCGATCTTCCTGCTGATACAAACTTTAGGAAAGACTTCCACAAATTGGTATGGAATTTGTATATTGGTCCTGATGTCTTTGAACAACGATGGAATGATATGATATCTCGGTATAATTTGCATGACAACAAATGGTTGTCTGATATGTATGCAACTAGAGAAAGATGGGTCCTTTGTTTTTTTAAAGAGATCCCTATATGTGGTTTGATGAAAACAACTTCTCGATCAGAGAGTTCCAATGCGTTTTTCCATATATATTCACATGAAGGTAACACACTTGTACAATTCATGTTGTGTTTTGAATCTGCAATGGAGAAACAAAGATACACACAACGTGTATTAGACAATGCTTCAAATGGGTCCACTCCGACCATGCTTACTGAATTGCCATTTGAAAAGCATGCATGTGACGTGTATACACCTTCCATATTCAGAGAGGTACAACATGAAATACACAAAATTTTATACGCATGTACACAGATTAGATATGATTCTGAAGGTAGTGTTGAGACTTGCATCATACAACAAATGGATAAGAGATCTAATCCAGTTATACGTGCTACGGTATGCTTTTCTTTCTCATATTTTATCCTTTTGTACTACTTAGTATGACTGTTTCTAATATGAAACATCAGGTTATCTTCCTGAATGTTTTTAAACATTATAATTTTTGAAAAGAATTTTTGCAATATTAAGCTATATATGTTTTTACTTCATAGTAAGTTTATATGATGCATTACAGGTTATGTTTAATAAAAGGGATGGTAGTGTTACTTGTTCGTGTGGTCATTATAACCGGCATGGGTTTTTGTGTCGTCACGTATTTTGTGTCTTTCGTATTTATGGAATTCACAAAATACCTGATGTATACTTAAACCGTCGTTGGACAAAGAATGTTCTGCCTGCACATTTGCTTGACAAGAGGCATATATACGGTCCTTGCATTAAAGAAACGGATACGTTAGCATCTCAGGTTCATCAAACTATAGAAGAATGTATTGGCTTTTTCAGGAATGACACTGACAAATTATCTGAGCTTCTGTTAACTGTACAAGACTTAAAGAAAAAGCTTGAAAATGAGATGCAAACACCACATGTTGAGCTAAATAAGGATGTTTTATATTCTGATTTGTTGGATGTTACTGTCCCTGATAAAGTTGTTATTAAGACTCCTAAATCAATATTTAGAAGTAAGGGTACCAGGAGAATTAAAAGTGCGGCTGAAAAAGGTAAAGCTAAAACAATAGCAAGAACTAACAGGAAAGTTCCTTTCAAACGGCGTACATGCAGCGCTTGTGGTGGAAAGGGTCATAACAAGGCTACATGTGAAGGGTGCAACGCTTGTGGTGAACCAGGTCATCACAAGGGTATATGTAAGAAGTTTCCGAACCAGGATAAAGGTGGAGGGAGTGGAAAAAATGTAGTCGTTGATGATGAAGATGAAAGTGATACAGATGACCAGTTTGATGATGAAGCTTTAGGTGCTACCGAAGACGAAGTTGATGAAGAATATGAAAGCGACGAATAATAAGCATGTTTCTAGTAACTCGTGACAAGTAGTTACGAGTGCATTCTCTCTAGTAAATTTATACTTGTTTGATTTTGAGTAACTTGTTACGAGTGCATAATCTCTCTTAATTTTATACTTCTTTCGTTTTAATAGCTGTTTACATTACATTATTTTACTAAATCCTAAGTTCAAGTATTACTAAGTTTTGCGGTAATTTTGTTTGTTTGTTGTCCACTAATATTATTTTGTAAACATATTTGCAATTGTTTTTTTTTTGTTGTGCATTAACCCATTGAATCTAACATTTGAAACACTTGATAAACGAAACATAAAAAAACATTTATGAACTTATCAAAAAAACATACACGAACCAAACAAAACAAATATGATCTTACCCAGAAACAAATATGAACTTATTAAAAAAAACATATATGGGTTACTTTGCCTTTTATATATCAAAAGGTCAATGAGAACTTACCAAAAGGATAGATGGACAAACCAAAACATATATGAACCTAACAAAATCATTTGTAAAACTATCCCACCAAAACAATTAGTATATAATAATTATAGCACTTGTACATTTTGTAAAGCAAATATGGGAACTTACCAAAAAACATAAAGGAAACATGTCTAAAACATATATGAACCTACCAAAACAACTATTATGAAAAAATACAGACAAAAACATATATGAACCTACCAAACATATATGAACCTAACAAAAAAATTAGTATAAACAAAACATACATGCACCTACCAAAAGACTATTATTAAAAACAAATCATACACAATATATATGGCACTTGTACACTTACTTGGACGCTTTTAATTTGTGGCAATGTTTGTTAGCCACTTCTTTTGTAAAACACATATGTTAGGGTAAATGAGAACTTACCAAAAAACATAAAAGAAACAAGTCCAAAATATTTATGAACCTACTAAAACAACTATTATGAAAAAATACAGACAAAAACATATATGAACCTACCAAACATATATGAACCTAACAAAAAAATTAATATAAACAAAACATACATGCACCTACCAAAAGACTATTATTAAAAACAAATCATACATAACATATATGGCACTTGTACACTTACTTGCACGCTTTTAGTTTGTGGCAATGTTTGTTAGCCACTTCTTTTGTAAAACACATATGTTAGGGTAAATAGGAACTTACCAAAAACATAAACGATTCAACCAAAACATATATGATCTTACCAAAAAAACATCTATGAACTTAACAAAACAACTACAATGAACAAAAACATAAATAAAACTACCATACGTATATGAACATAACAACACACTTGGTATAAACAAAACACAACAAAACATATATACCTACCAAAAGACTATATGTAAACACAACATACAAAATATATATGAACCTAACAAAACAATTGGTATAAACAAAACATAACAAAACATATTGAACCTACCAAAACACTTGGTATAAACAAAACATACTAAATTACCCATTAATCATAGTTAAATACATAGATGCGCAACATGAACCTACCAAACATATTTTGAACCTACCATAACCAAAAGAACGAGAATTCCATTTCAAATCCTAAAACGATAAACGAGGTTCAGATAATATCCTAACACAAAAACCATGAAAATAACATCATAAATTATGTTTTCTGGTAACCTTGTGTTGCGGTTGTCGTAAGGGACTTCTATAAGAAGTTTTACAACTCTCTAGGCAGTGTACCTAACCGTTGTAGTGTAGTATAGGCAAGACTCGGAGGTTGTTATTGTTCTATAGGGGAATAGGTTGGGAAGGCTTGATCACGGTCTAACAGAATTCTAAGGGTTGAGAGAAAATTCTTTCTGTGTTTTTATATTTATAAGAAAGCAAGTAAATCATATATTTGAGAGGTTTGGTTGGTTTTAGCTATTAAACTAAATATAAACTACGCTACTGGTGATAACAATATAATAAAAGATTGTGTTTATTTAATCATGTATTACTCTCTGGATTGTTTCTCCTAGTGTTGTTGCTTTGTCACACTTGTGATGATCTATGTAATTATTTCCTAAGTCATGAACGAATTACACAAACCCGTCGTCTATTTAATATTTTGTACTCCCCTGGTTTGCTCAATAATGGAGAAGAAACATGCGATAACTGGTTAAATCGTCATCCAAGAATCATCCAATGAAACTTCCTAAGAATTTCCAAGCTTCTTCTCATCAAATATAACATGTAATCAAAGACAAAGACAACTATACCAAAACATAAAATGTGCGATATACAAATATACAATATGAATTTAGGGTTTGACTCGATAAAGCAGTAAAGATAGGATGAGAGAATTGTCAAACTTATTGGTTTTGCAGGTTTATAACAGAATATTTCATATTTTAAATGTTATACAAGTTTTATTTTCAAAAATAATAAATGAACTTTAAGTTTTTTGGACCTGGGCGTTTGACGCCGTTGGGAGAATCCTGACTCCGTCACAGGTGTCGTGATGACGGCATCGCGTGTAAATCGTGACGCCGTCTCCATGTTTTGTGAAAACGAATTTTTTGTTTTTGATGAAAAATTTCCTGCACTTGATTTCATAAGTTAATTCCTGTACAAATATCTGCATAAAACCTGAGATTTGATAATTTACTCATATGACTCGAAACTGACGCGAATTAATCTAAACAATTTATTTAACATGTTTGAATTTGGATTAAAAGCCGGATAGATTCCCCTACACTTATTGTTTGCAAAATACCTTTTGATTAAAATTAAGACAAGGTTAAAAATAATACAAAGCATGATTACAAGATAGAGTTTGAACATGATAGAATATAATGAAAAGAGTAAAACACATGACACTCCTAATTGGGGGAAAAGTAAATATTGGGTTGTCTCCCAAGAAGCGTTTTTCTTTATTTACGAGTCTTGTAGCTAGACTCGAAGTCACACGTCCTTACGTGACTTCTCCTTTGTGTCTCTTGGCCTCTCTTTCCAATTTCATTAGGTGTCGAATTTCTTTGCTTATACTTTCGTCTTCCCTATACTCGGGTCCTAAGGTCAGACTATCCGAGTAATAGGTTTTCCCACGCTCATCGTTACTCTCAATGACAAAGGGTGGTATAGAATTGGTATTTATGTCCTTAAAGTCTATATGGTTAGACGCTTCCATCTTATGAGGCATTATAAATGTGATTTTCTTGTCATCTTTTTCGAAAGTAACCGTTCCCTTTTCCTGATCATAAATGAGACCAGTATTCCTTGAAAATGGTTTTCCAAAGACTACTTCTCCTAGATGGTGATCTATAATACTATTTGTGTCCTCTAAAATCATGAAATTACATTTGTATGTGAAATTTCCTATGAAAACTTTTAAACCCTTGACTCTTCCTACAAAGTTGTTGTTCTTACTAGGGTTGGATGGTTTTTTTCTCGACTCTAGCCCTTTATTCATGATCTTATTGTAATGTTGCTTAGACATAACATTAATTGGTGATTCTAAATCAATGTAGGCTTGTCTTTTAAGGAAGTGACCTATCTTGCAAGAGATCTTAATGTTGTTTCAATTTTTGATTCTTATCTTTGCCTTTACCCAAAATGGTTTGGGGTATTTCAAAAGCCACTCGTGATATTCTAATTCTTCTAAGGTGGGGAAGATATCAAAGTATTCAGTTTCATTTGACCCATCAAATGAGTCAACGATCCAACTATCCCCAAGCCATGACTCAATTTCTTTCTTTTTCTTAGGGTCAAGAAACTCCCTATTAGAGGTAGAACAAGATGGATTTGCACTCTCCATGATAAAGAATGGAATAGTCAATGAAAATTATGAACAAACACACAAAGAAAAGATAGACTACAAGAAAGCTAATATGCGGAAATTAAATTTTTACTTGAAAGGATTCAAGCAAGTAGAACTAAGCTAAACTATGATCAAAACCTAACTATTCCCCACGCAGTGGCGCCAAAAACATGTTGCGGTTGTCGTAATGGACTTTTACAAGAAGTTTTACAACTCCTTTGGCAGTGTACCTAACCGTTGTAGTGTAGTATAGGCAAGACTCGCGGGTTGTTATCGTTCTTTAGGGGAATAGGTTGGGAAGGCTTGATCACGGTCTAACATAATTCTAAGGGTTGAGAGAAGACTCTTTTTGTGTTTTTATATTTATAAGAAAGCAGGTAAATCAAAGGTTTGGTTAGTTTTAGCTATTAAACTAAATATAAACTACGCTACTGGTGATAACAATATAATAAAAGACTGTGTTTATTTAATCATGTATTACTCCCTAGATTGCTTCTCATAGTGTTGTTGCTTTGTCACACTTGTGATTAGCCGTGTTCAAAAAAACCAAAACCGGTCAACACCGGTTATTGACCCTAACCGGTTCCAATTAGGGAATAACCGGCGGTTAGTAACCGGTTGTTGTTTCTAGCCGTTTACCGGTTAGAAAACCGGTTACTAACCGGCTAGTAACCGGTTAAAAAAATGGAACGTTGGTATCTTTCTGTAATGATGCAGAACTGAGAAGCAGGTAGCCAAGCATCTTTCTCTAACGTATTTTTTTATTACCATTCTTTTTTGTCTTTAAGGCATCTCATATCATTACTTAATTTAGTATAAATATCCATGTTGCATTTGGTTTAGTTACAACAATCAAAACTATCAAAAATACTCACTAAACGTTCACAAATCGCTCACTAAACGCTCACAAAATGGCAACTCAAAGTTCTTCAACTTCCATCAGTGTTGGTTCTTCAAATGAACCGACGATTGTTGAGGTCTTAGAAACAACTCGAAACAAAGAAATTTGGCAACATTACGATCTTTGCAAGATTTCGGATGGGAGTAAGAAGGGTCGTTGTAAATGTTGTGGTAAGTTTATAAGTGCCTCATCCAACTCGACGTTGAGGCTACATTTCGAAAAACCATATTGCCCCGTACTCAAAATTGTTTCGGATGCGGGTCAATCGTCTATGTCACGAGAGGGGGGTATTTTTGCATATGAGGATGATCGAGTTCTACAACAATTTGCAAGCTTTGTGATTCAAGAAGGTTTGTCGTTCAACCACTTCAACAACCCGAGATTGACTAACGTCATTCAAAAATGTCTTCAACCGCGATATACTCATGTAAATCGTGCTACTCTTAGACGTGATACACTTAAAATGTGGAAAACGGCTAAACTTGAACTCATAAACGGTTTTGAAAATTTAAATACACGTGTAAACTTAACAACCGATGTTTGGTCGGTGCCTCATGGTTTGTCTGGTTCGTACGTTTGTGTTATCGCTCATTGGGTTGATCCCAAAACTTGGAAAATGATGAAGCGTACGATTGATTTTGAAACTTTTGATTATCCTCACATGGGTGTGAATTTATTTCGCAAGTTAAGAGATGTATTGAGAATATTTAAATTAGAAAATCAGATTTTTTCGATCTCATTTGATAATGCTTCTAACAGTACAAATGCCGTCAATAGACTAATTCTAAAATACCAACCACATTTGCGTGGCATTTTTTTATCATAGTCGATATATTGCACATATCATAAACTTGGTTATGCAAGACGGACTAGCGGCACCCGAAATATTGTCTATAAAAACCGCTTTTAAAACAATGTTGCAAGATGTATTTCAAGGGCCTAAAAGAAGATATGTAGATTATATGGCAATGTATAGTGAAACCAACACCCTTTTTTTAACACCTAACTGGGACGTTCCTACAAGATGGAACTCGACTTATTTAATGTTTCAAAGTGCTTTACGCCAAAAAATTTCTTTGAGTATTTTTCATGATGGTCTTGCTGAAAAATACCCCCAAAAAATTGAACCATTTTCCGTCGAAAATTGGGAGATTATTCAAAAATTAACCGAATTACTCAAAGTTTTTAAAGATGCAACAACTTTATTATCGGGTGTTTATTCACCATATGACTTGATGGTTGAACCGATGAAAGAAAAACTTAAAAAATATTTCAAAGAAATCCCACCGGTAATTACTTGTGCCGCCGCATTGAACCCATGCTTTAACGTTAACGGGGTGGAACTATTTATCGAGAAGATTTCTATTGATTTGAATTTGTATGAAAATGACATTAACTTTGGAACAAATGCAAAAAAATATTTTAAGAAATGTTTTAAAGATTTGTTTAATATTTATTTTAATAAATATGGTTCAAAAAATGTTTCAACGAGTTCGGCTCCTTCATCATTCTCTATGAGTTCAAATACTAGTATATTCCATACGTAAAGACAAGATTGTGTTAAACGGTCTAGGACCGACAACACCGGTACTAACGAGTTTGGGAGATATACCGGAACCGATTGGATAATATCTATGGAACAAGAAGAATTTAACAACTTTGATATTTTGTCTTGGTGGAAAGGAAGGCAATATCAATTTCCTGTTCTATCGATTATGGCTCGAGATTTACTAAGCGTACAAGCTTCTACAATAGCTTCGGAATCCGCTTTTTCTCTTAGTGAAAGGGTGTAATCGATACGAAGAACAAGACTCACACCGGCATCCTTGGAAATGTGTATTTGCTTGAAGGATCACCTAGACGCACAAGAACGTATACAACACACTTCAAATCTTGAAGGTGATTGTTTAGAGATCGAACAACAATTATATGAGGTCGAGTTGGAAGCAGGTTATCCAATCAATATTGCCGATGAAGAAATCGTTCTAGAAGAACAAGCTATGTCCGGTTCTGGTGACTCCGAATAAGACCTCTATCCAATGTATTAGCTTTTCGATGAATAAATCGCTCAATGTTTTAGTTTGTGTTTCAAGTAATTTATGTTTAATGTATTATGAGTTTATTTAATAAAAGTTGAAGTTTATTGAATTTATTATGTATAAACGATTTGGAAACCGAAAAAAAAACACGAGGAGGATCAGTGGCTTATAAAACGATTTTGTACAATAAAACAATTTGGGCCTATACAAAAAACATGGGCCAATCATATTTGTATCATAAACGACATTTTGTAGCATAAAAAACAAGGGCCAACGCTTTATAAACAAAATTTGGTACAAGGCTACTCACTCAGTAACATTTTTGTAGCATACAAAATAAACCGGTTACTAATCGGGTTTTCTAACCGTAACCGGTTACTAACCAGTCCTAACCGGTTAGTACCGGTTGGGGTTTTTCGGGTTCAAAAGTTCAGCCGGTTACTAACCTATTTTTGGTACTAACCGAGTTGACCGGGTTTGACCAAAAACCGGTTAGTAACCGGTTACGGCAAAATACCCGGTTTGTACACGTCTAGGTGCATTTGCTAAAAAAAATTATATGATAGGTGCAACAAAAAGCCTCACTTTGCCAAAGTATAAACAAAAACACAATATAAAGTAGAGGTGAGGAAGTCAAAGTCAACATGATAAGTGACATTAAATTTGTGTATGACGCCATTCTTAAAAATTTCATAGGTTTTAACTTTTTCACTTATAAGTTGACTGTGTATCTATGTCATGCCATGTCAAATCATATTCTAACCTTCTAATTTGTTTTGATATATATGCTCATATCAAATCATAATTTTTTACGGTAGAGGAAAATTTGTCCAAATATAAAAGAGAAAACTTTTCATATATATTTTCATTATCAAC
>BQNB010143813.1:0-16009 GCA_026074375.1 Tanacetum coccineum | reverse complement strand
ATATGTTGTGGTGGTGGTAGTGATGGAGAGAGTGGTTTAGATCTCTTACGAGATGAAGGTGGTAAATCTGATGACAGTAGTGGATATCGGTAGGTGACGGTGGTACGGGTCTCATGAGTGAGGTAGTACTCTCATTGTTAGAATCAGATATGATGACAAAAAGAGTAAATACTTCGGCACATGGTGTAGTAGTAGCAAGAAAGAAGAAAAAAAATGTAGGACAAGGTGTGGTCGTGGCGTTGTGACAATTCAGGGCTTTATGTAAGTATAGTATGTAAGATAAACGTGACGTGGCGAAATGGCATGCATCACGGTATGAATGGGTGGTGGTATGAATGAGTGATGGTATAATATTATATAAGATAGATTAATGTCTAGATAATGTTTAGGACATACGAGTTTATAGCATACTTTGTCCTAAGAGACGCTCTAGTATTTATATAATAACTCTTATATAAACAAGTGTAAAATATACGCAAGGTAGGGTGGGTATATATACATGATAAGGTATGTACGTATATAAATTACGTAAGCATTTAGTATAATTAACAAATGCAACTCAATAGTGTATGTGTCCCGTGAAAAACTTTTGTATGATGCAATGTTTGAAAATGGTTATAGTCCAAGTAAAAACATTTGACCTGGTTCTCTATAACCTAGGCTCTTGATGCCAATCTGTAACACCCCCAAAATGGGTCGCAGCGGAAATATGGGTTGGCGAGTGTTACTTCATAGATCAACAGCACGAGATATGAGAACGACCTCTATATGAGTCGTTTAAAATTGATACATTGGATTAAATAGACTTGTTTGTTACAATAGCCCAAAGCTTAAATAGTTCATCCATGAAAAGTAAAGATTTTAAGACATAACAAATATTCCCAAAATGTAATGCATCCAAATCTTTATAGTAATGACTCCAAAATGATGACCACCAATGTATCCTTGTTTCTCGTACCTTATTGACCTGAGAAAAACATGCTTTAAAACGTCAACATAAAGTTGGTGAATTCACAGGTTTAGTAAATGTATAAAATAGGACCACAAGATTTCCAATGTAAGACATGTAACACATACAATATCTTAAAAGTAATTACGAAGTGCACTAAGCTCATGACACCGAAGCTCGACATATATGTATGCAATTTAATGCACAAAATGTGCCCGTGTAGATGTTCAAACCCGCAACATCCAAATTGTTCCGACATGTATACGTTCGTTGTTTCAGTACTGTCGAAACCGATGAGCGCTACTCACCCGAACGGGGATGTCAATCCCAAATAGATCTATTCATAACATTCGCGCTCGCTAACTAGCAATTGACAGTTCATGATAGTGGGCAATAGTGGGTTTAGCTACTTAGGCCAACTCGTAATATGTTTAAAAGAGTACTTGCGTCCAAATGTAAAATGATGCATGTTTCTCACCCCAAAGTTGTAAAACAATATAATTGTATAAAAGCGGGGCTATGAACTCACCGTAAGTGAATGATTGATTATCTAAATCAAATAAACCGTGTAAAAGGCGGGGCAAGGGGAGAGGAGTGGGGGAGGGAAGGCGGATCGGAAAACGGCTGTAGACGGTGGAAAAGGAACAAAAGCGGGAAGGCGCGGGGATCGTGGGGTCGGCTATACGGGGTAGTAATGGCAGCGAAAGCAATTAGTAGTAGAACGAAGCTGGCGGTGAGTGAAACAAGGTTGGGTTCGATCAATCACAGAGTGAGTAAACGCTAACGCTTCTTTATCACGGACTCGGAAATGGTTATGTGCAGTTTCTAGCGATTGATCCAAACCAAGAGTATTCGAGATCGAAATGCTTTCAATGATTTTTTGTTTCTCGAGTTTTGCTTGATGGGGTTTTCAATTCTGGACAGATGATGCTGGGATCGTGCGAGTATTCTCACTCCTTTTTTTGTCTCGAATTTCACAATATCCAATTTCTTGGATCAATAGGATCCACCGCATGAGTCTTGCTTACTGCATCCTACTTGGCAAAGAGAGGACTGATGGCCAAATGGACCAGTATACACTATGCTTTTGTAGCATAACAAGATATGACTGGAATTTCTCAAAGGCAACACTACGGCAAGTAAATATATTCCTTTTCGTTATAGTGTAGTGAGTTGAGCCTCCGTTCCATAAATTCTTGCTAGCATAGTTATAGGTTGGAAATGCTTGTTTTTCTTCTTTGCCGAAATGGACTGCCCCAATTGACGAAGTCCGCTAGAATCGCACATTGTTTCAATAAGGCAAAGTCCAGTCGGGGAGCAATTAAAGATCGGAGGTCCTCAGTCATTTTCTTTTGAGTTATTCAAAGGAATCGATAACTCTTCAGAGAAAAAAATGGAGTCTTTTTTCAAGCAAATGAGTCCATAGGACGGGCAATTTTTGAGAAGTCCTGAAATAAACAGTCGTCGGTAAAAACCGGCATGCCCAAGAAATAATAGAAATTACACAAACTAAAACAACTTACAAAGAATAAACTACATAGGAACTACTGAATCAACTATTGCTAAACTAATAAATAACTAAAAACTGAAAGACTTTTTTAAACATATAGATTAAAACTAATAAAAAACTACAAGACTACAGGTCCTATGTATACTAGGGGGGATGGGCGAGTGTGGGGGGGGGAGGGGGGGTGGGGGGGGGGGGGTGGGTGTGAGGGGGGGTGGGTTGGGTGTGGATATGGGGGGTGGTATTGGGGTGTGGGGGGTGGGGGTGGGTGGGTGGGAGTGTGAGGGAATGGGGGTGGGGGATTGACAGCGGTTCACTGATGGTCGACCATGGGGTGTAGATGTGGGGGATGGTGTGGCTTTTAGGGTTTGGGGGGGTAGTGGGATGGGACGGAGTTATGGTGAGGGGGGTAGCCGCCAGTGGTCTACGGACAATCCTACAACGGACGAGGTAATATTACTACGGCGATAGATACACTAGACATTAGGTTGTATACACAGAGCTAAAAAGTCGAAGTAAGTTATACCGCTTAAAACTCCCATCGAAGGGCAGCCTATCTAGGCTCTATTAACGTGTATTCCGATACCAAGTTTCCTCGGCACACTATCCTCAATTCCCGACTTCTAAATTTTGTGTCCGAACCGAACAAGCTCGCTCTTATTACCTCGTCTGGAGGCGACTTCTCTAGGCATTATATTAGTATGTAGCTTACCGTGAGACGGAGTGATGGATAATTAGTGTAATGAACAAAAAGCACATGCATTGCTTGAATACACTATATGCAGCAACTTTTTGTGGTGTGCTGCACTGTTCTGCGGGGGGAGTTCAAGGGTAGATACCAACTTCTACATTTAGCTAATACGCGCAATGGAGGCGCAAGAGAGAGGAACCGCAGACAAATCTACGTAGACATATAGGCCCTGGTGATGCGGTATTGGTACGTATGCACCAGCAGACTCGAGACACTTGGAGCAAGTCGTCTCAGCCATATTAAATCACATCGGCTATGGATTTCATAACATCGTTCTTCGGCAGATCACTCATCCGCGGGCGGAAAGGATGCGCACACAGATGCATTCAACAGCGAGACACGCTTAGCATAGGTAGGTATGCGCGGTCGTGGCGCAATGTCATTTACGCATAAGGTATCACCGAAACACGTAGTAAGAGAATATGGACTATGAACGGAGGCAATGACTGAGGCGTTAAGTTCCGTAGGGGTGGATATTTCCTGGCAGAGCGGAGGTGGAGCTACGATCCAATAGCTGTCTGTGTTACTGAACATATCTGTCCATCTATAGTCTGTCTTCTGGCAGATAGGGAGTGACTCAAGGCAAGACTCTATAACCTTCTATCCCCTCCCCCGGTGATCTGATTGCTCTCATAATATGTGGATATTGAAATTCGAGAGACAAAAAGGAGCTGAGAAAATACCGCCGCTCGATGCATCTGTCCAGACATGCTTATAAAGATGATTGTATTTAAGGTTAAAGAGCATTTTCTCTCTTGATAGCATTGATCATTATAGTATAGACGGGGATAGTTGGGGATGAGAATGATCTAATTGTTCTCCCATGATCTGTATGTGCAGATGATGTAGCAACGGGGGGGGGTGATTGTTGGCGGTAAATAGTTGTTTCGACTTTGCCAAAGGTGTTGAACTCGAGATGGGGGGGGGGGGGGGGGGGGGGGGGGGGGGGGGGGGGGGGGGGGGGGTGGGGAGAGGAGGGATGTCAGCTGCTTACAGGCGGACGATCACATACATATTAAAATAAAATTTCACACTATGCTCTCTAGGATGCACTGAAAAGCTGAGTATTAATCATGACGTAATAACGACCTCCGTATTTCTACAGATCTGCGGAGGTTTCATCTATTGATGTATATCTTCTTATAAAGGGGGGGGATGAGGAGCCATCGAGGGAAGGAGAGGGCGAGGGGGGGAGGGGGAGTGGGGGGGTGTATAGTCTGTGTTTACGGCGGGGTATCAGAGTAGATCTTGATAGACTGCGGAGAGCAAGCGAGTAGATTTAGAGGGGAGGAGGGGATTATGTCCACTGAGAACAGGTAATGGGAAAGTGGTTCCTTTTCGTTGCTTCATTAAGCTTTCCTGTAATCAAGTACATACCTCGCCATCCCATGACCAATCGAGTAGGTAATCATTTCATTCTCATCATTTGTGATGACGGTCCATGCCTCATTTCATTAGGGTACACATGTACCCTAGGGCTCACCCAAGGAGCTGTCAATAGATGGGTAAATCAATCCACGTCAAGGAGTGTTCTTCAACCTCCTTCTTGATAACGTCGTGGATTTTTGGGTTTACCCTTCTCTGACTTTGCACAGATGGTCGTAGTCTTCTTCCCATTAGAAATTTTGGAGAGTACCAAAAATCTGGGCTAACACCCTATATATCGGAGAGTTTCCGAAAGCATGGCTCGGCTTGTGGGGACTTGAAACCTTGAGAAGAGCTGCCCTTTCCTCATCTTTTAGTCGTTAGCAATTAGACGAGCAATACTTGTCTCACCTTCTAAAAATGCGTATTCAAGATGGGGTGGCAGTTCCTAGAAGTTCAACCTCGGAGGTTCATCAACGGAAATTCAACGTTTTACCTTCATATAGTTTTGATATCATTTCCTAACTCCATGCAGATATTGTTCTTGATGGGAGGTGGTGGTGGTAGATATCACTTGTTCAAAATTGCTACTGAAAGCAGGATGTCCCCCTCAGGACTCCTGATAAGTTGGATCAACTTCAGCATGGAAGTAGGATCATCTTCTAGAGGCAAGAAACGAATCTGCTTCTTACAAATAAAAAAAATCACTGTCCCCAGCAAGGAGTGAGATTTGAGAAGTCATGTAGAAACAATAGGGCTAAAGTATGGATGGGATTTGCCACTCCGCATCGACACACATTGAAATCCTAGAGACCTCTTTAGAATACCATCACTAAGCCATATCAATGACGTTCCGATTTTGTTTACCGTCATATGTTTTAATCAGCTGTGTATCTTGAAGTTTAGGTCCAATTGAATGTGATAGGCCTCCTTGCCAACACGAAGGGTACATTCTCACCTTCATTAAACCATCTACAAAGCATGACTGGTTTTTTCAAGAAACATCGCCCGAGAATTAAGGTACTCGAGGGCTGGTTTCAAAATCGAACAAACCACGAAAGTGTCAGCTGTGTAAATTGAATTTTACCCACATTAACAAAGACACCTTTCAGCGATACCTGATCGGTTTTAGTGATCCGACACGGATCAGCTAATTCTAGTGTCATGCAGGTCGTCGTGTCAATTCAGGAAGACAATAAAAGAAATTGTTCCACACAGAATAAGGCTTGAGATAAATGAGCTCGTAACCCAAGATCGGGAACCAATGCGTTTTGCATGTAGTAATCCCGTAAATTTAACATGGAATCAGAAATCGGCCAGGGTCTCCAGAGTTTCCTTTCTGCGTAACTTGCTTGAGGATGACCGCTGAACAGTTCTCCATTCAAAGGAGTTCTTGCCATTCGCTCAATATTTCTTTTTTCCAATTAAAAGGTATTTAAAGTCGAAGCAAAGTTAGCATGAGCATCAAGGGCCACGTAAAGCAAATCTCGAAACTCAAATCTCTAAAGATTTCATAAAATTTCCTCGATTTGGTCGTTAGTCTTTTTCCTTGCGCCTTGCATCATTTCTTCTTGATGGAACGGAATTGATGCTTTAGGAATTGGATAACAACAGGACCAACATTGGGCGCAGGATTTGGATTACGAGACTGAATTTGAAACAACAGGAGGTTGGACACTTCGGTGCTTCCCGTAATTAGCAGGGGTCACTATGAGAGGCCAATACACAGTCGCTCTCAAGGCTCTTGTCAGCGCTTCTCAGGGCTTCTCTCTCTATGATGTCCACCAAACTGCTTTCGCCATCTACAAGGATGCCCTACTCTTGATGTGTCACACGTACGGGGGGGGGGGGGGGGGGGGGGCGTACGGGGGGTGGGGGATCTCTATATATATGCGAGTGGGGACACACAACACTTGAGTAGACAATCACGGGTTTGGTCTGTTGTGTCAGCGGAACAATTCTGCCTAGGCCTAAGTTAGCATTAACACATAAAACAATCATATTACGAAGTACTGGCGGGCCATGGTGTGGATGTGTACTACAGTGTGGGATCATACCAGTAAAGAATGATATGAGGAAGAAGTTATAACCCACAGCATACACTACTCGAGAGTAGACCAGCTAGATTTACGATTCAGGAGGATGTTATGGAAGAATTTAACCCACGATAGCGACTAATATTTCTAGAGTAGGGAGCGGCCTCACACACACACAACAAACAGAAGGAGCAATCGAATGCATTCTTGGTGTGATTTTGGTGTTATTTAGAGCTTTTAGAGTTGGTGGGGGAAAAAAGTTGAGATCAAGTAGGTTCGCATTTGGATCGATTGCAGGTACTCACTCGCGACTTTTTAGCAACATGACCAGGTTACAAAGTCAGACTTAATAAGGAGCTCAACGACTCTCCGCATGTTCTCACAAACACTTGCAGTCTATCTCCCTGTGTACATCTAAAAACTCGTATGCACACATCACATAAGATTACTGGTTTACTTGGCTAGCTATTTGGGGTTGGATTTTGAGTGGGTGTTGAGAGTGCGTGGAGGAGGTGCCGAGAAATCCAGTTCATGGGGGATGTCGAGAAGATCGAGGTCCCTTTGCATGAGTCCTGGTCTAGGCTGATATATTGAGATGGACTAGCGCGGTCTGAGAGGCGCTAGCGGTAAGACATGCTGATACAATCCACAACCTACTGCGAGCTCTTGCAGCTCGAGGGAGTTTGGGGGGGGTTCCTCTTGTTGTTAGGACATCGGGGTGAGTGTTATTTGTGCATCTAGATGTTGACATGAGTTTTTCTAGCAAACTACAGAGTGCGATGTCTTGGGGAAAGGACGTTAGCGAGGTTCTAGAGCAAACAAGACTCACTGGGGAAAGATCGGGCTGCGATCAAAGGATATCATTGCATCATTTGACACGAGATGAACTAACTCATGAACTATCGTCGATCAAGCCTCGTGAAAATTACACCTTCATATAATACTTATCTCTCTCTTAATATCTATATGATCAGAGTACTACAAATATAACAACCGAATGGCTATTCATCGCTAGTGGTATGTAAGTAATAGTTGTCACGGTGAGAATAGGTGTGTATATATGTGGGGTAACGTTTTGGTTAAATTGCCACAGCGGACTGGGAAACTTACTCTGGATATTGTAATGGAAATGTTCTATTATTGGCTGGACAAGTTTTTTATAAAAATGACCTCCCCCACAAGTTACACAACTTTGTTCAACCGCTTTTTACGGGAGCGGAAGCTGGGTTTGGTTTCTTTCGGTGTCTGGAATTAATGCCCGAACCATGTCCTTTGAGTTCAGCAACATCAAATGAGACTGCTGGGTGTGAAAGCTTGTACTCATTTTACTACAACAGCTTTGTTTCTTGATTGACGTACCTTAGACCTCACTCGATGATTTTTAAACATTCTCGATGCATTTTTCTAATAAGTACCACCGCAGCAGAGTTCAGGAATCTTGATCAATAGATTTATGGGGGCATTTATAGAAATGTATCGAGTTGATGCAATTCTGAAAACCCATGAATGAGGGCCATCCCCTTAAAAGCTCATTGAAACGACCCAAGCCTCATAAAACGTCACATCAAATTTTTGCTAGAAATCGTGTGCTTCATTTCAGAGATTTTGTCGTTTTAGAGGGAGGGAAGAATTTGTTAATAAATTTCGAACAAGATCATCCCATGTTCAATCGACCGAGGGGTTTCCTTTTTCCAGCCAAATCCGGGCTCCCCTTCGAGAGAAAACGGGAAATCAATAAGTTTAACCGACTATTTGGTACGTTCGGAATCTTCACTGTAGAAGTGATCTTTGTTGAAATAAACGGATGGAGCATGTAGGTCTTCTTTATCATTCCAAAAAATTTGCTTGTTTTGGACAAAGTCTGAAGGACCATGCTGATCTCAAAGTTATTCGCGGTGATTTCCGGAATTAACTATCGCATCCTCGTAGCCACTCGGTGGGTGCTTCGAGCAATTGCGCCAAAGTACGATTATCATCCATCGTAACTATGGGAGGATTATCAGGTTTCCTCAAGATAGGATTATTCAACAGAAGTTTGATCGGACTTGTGGTTGTCGACGTCTACGGTGCTTGAAACGAGTAGCGGCATGCACAAAATAGAAATATAAAAAAAAATTTACACTAATTTTTATTTTTGTTTTTCAATATTAATCACAATGATTTTAAACGGACAATGAGATAAGACAACTTCAAACCGTAATAATCGTACTTACTTCACGGTAGCTCTCAATGAAAAGATAAACGCACAGGTGAGCGGAGGAGTAGGAATAGCGCAAAAGCTTATTTCTCCTTTCGGGTCGTAGTTCCTCGGAACAACCCTCCTATCCGCCACTTTTATATTTGTTTAACCTTTCATAGGTGAGCCGTTTCGTTCGTAAGAGACACAAATGCAAGTTTTAAATCTTTGTTCGAGTATGGGGAACCACGGAAGTTATTATGATAATACCTCAGTTGAGAATATTATATTTTGGTATTTTACCAATTTGTGAATTTTATTTCTTTTTTTTTTTTTATGGACAATGTTTTTATATTTTTGGTTTTTTCTTTGGTTTTTATCTGATAATTATACTAATAAAAGAAAATGAAAAATATTTTTGTATTTTTTTATGTTTTTTTTTTTTATAAAAGAAAATATTCACAGATTCAAACACAATTTGTCAAACGTAACGATAATCGTTTTCACAGCCTCCCCGGCAACGGCGCCAAAAATTGATCGCTGCCAAACTACACCTTAAAATATATATAATATATAATAAAATATAAAATATATATAGTTAGGCTAGTCTAAAAGCAGAATCAATGAAACCGAGAAGTAGTATAGAATGTTCCCGGGTCGTTTATCCCCAACGAGGCTGTGCTGGAAAATCGATACAGTCGAAAGATTGGAGTTTGAATGAGAAAAATGATTTGAGAGTGTGGAAAGCTAAATTAAACAATAATAAACAAAAACGTTTAAGAAAATCCTAAAAATTATGAAATTAAGCTAGAAAACAAGAGCACGGACCCCGAACAAAGGGGGAAAAACCTAAAATCTTCAAAATTAACCCTACGAAGAAATTTTCACTTCTAAACTACTCTAGGGAACAAATAACGAAGAATGAAAAAGACTAGACCGAAAACGGAGTTCGTTTGACCCAAAAACGAGTCAAGACAAAAACCGCACCCGAGCCCCATGAAAAATAAGAAAGTCTCCAACAAAAACCCAAACCAACTACCGACTAACCATGCCTCATGGAAGCTTAGATGCGATGAAGACCGCCATGGGATAAGGAAGTAGCAGACCAAGTGTAAGACCACAAACAGAAAACATGATATGATTGATTGATGAAGACGGTGATGATGATGAATGCCCTTCCGCTGGATCAAACCCGGGTAGTCTACAAAGAGAAGAAGATCGATTCAGCCGCTTTTCAGGTTCATCTCAACCTCCTCCAAAAGATGATGACCAAAAGTCAAAGTAAACCAAGGGAACTGATCATCTGCATACCAAACAGCCATCCAGCCTCTCATCCTCAAAACCGATGGCAAAGAGCAGAGACACGAATGCTTGGTGCTGGCATAGTCAATGCACATATCAGACCCGAATCGAGAACATTCTGAACACTCCAGCAGATGACATTGTCAAAGCAAGAAAATGGGGAAATTGATCAGAAAAAACATGGAGGGACACTGACAACGCTCACATTCCAAGATTTCAACCACTTACGTGGTTTAAGCCTATTCCTGAAAGCGAAAGAACTGCTACACCCTAAACTAGGAATGGACCATTCCCCCCAAATGATTCCCTGGAACCAAACATAACTGGTCAAATGCCATAAACACCTCAACGTTTATTTAAGTTTCCGAGAAAACAAGCTTCAAATGAATGACATAATGATATTGAGTTCCGTGTATCATCAAATGGTTCTCAACGAACAGAAAGTAAGAACTCTGCAAAGCTGACTAAAGGTCCAGCTTTCAACCTTAGCCAAGCCTTTCACAAGAACAAGTCATACTTCAATATCAAATGGTGATGAATGTCATAAGCTGTATACAATAAGGTTTATTGGAGTAAACCTAGAGGGTCAATAAAATCAGAGAAACATATATTAACCACTGCCCTGTGAGGAGGACCCCCATCCAGGGTAACCATTTAACCACAATTCTTCTTCACCAAGGATCAGATATCTCTGACGTTGACAAAGGCGTAAAAATTGCATTATCCCATTTTCCTAAGCTCAAAGCGCTCGTGTACCTAGACATATGCCTTGAAGATTAGTTCCTTCGTTTGAGAGTTGAGAGTGAACGCGAAATGAACAACAGTGAGCGGTCTAATTGGCATCACTCACTGGTGTTTTAGGAGGAAGGAATTCTATATCAACAAACACATGAGTCCTCTGATCGAGAGCAGTCAGATCGCACATGCGAATTCTCAGTGTTAGGTCCGAGTGTCAAATGTTTGCAGAAATATGGATATACCTACCTTCACGAGAGATCATTCCTTCACCGAGCTGAATTACCAAGAATACAAATCTCGGGAAAAGATTTCAAAAATCTTCAACCCAAACTCTTGAAGATCTGTTCCGTCTCACAATAATCCAAGAAAAGCTCAACCATCAGCCCGAAGACAGACAGACTCGTCTTCACACGTTCCGACAACATGTGTTAAAGAAACCAGTGATCATGAATCGTGTGGAGACTTGCAACTCGGATTGAAAGCTATCAAACACAGGTCAATCCTTAGAACGTCCTAATTGGGATGCAGCCTGACTATTACATCAAAAGAAGAACTAAACGATCGTCCCTAAGCCAAGAGCAGTTTGTTCCTACAGAGACCAGAAATAATCAAAGAAAAGCTGATGAGGCTGAATAGGCTTTACACAAGTTAAAGTTGGGGGGATGAGGACTTTGACAAGATCATGGAAAAGCTGGACAAAATGGTTAAAGAGACTTTCATCTTTGAAGGACAATAATGGCATGCAGACCTCGAAGTAGGACATAGGATGACAAGAGAAGAATCAAATACTTCATCACAGCTATCGAGAAAAGACGAACAGATCAGAAGGATCTATCGAAGTCTGGAAAGCTTTGTTTGAGAAGAATTGAATATTGAGACTACAAACAGGCAGATCAACGGAACAACGTGACGACATCTCATTACAATCAAAAGGGTCAATCTTATTCATATTGGAATAATAAATACCTTGTACATTATATCTAGTAAATCTATTTGGATGTTCCGGTTGTAGGAGTAATTTATATCCCACAACGATTGAGGGGGAGCGCAGTTATATGACTCTATACTACATAACGACATCGAATTAAGGCCACACTTTTCTCCCAGAATTTTATAACATATTAAATCAAAGATATCCAAAATGATCAAAAGGGTTTTAAAATTATTGATAAGGGAGAAAATGTGATTAAAAACTAGGTGTATACTAATACTGTGATATTAAGGACTGACTCATATCTACGCCCAAACGTTCTAAACAATATTTCGAATAACCGAAGCACAATTTTGAGTGGGAGCGTTTAGAAGATCAAAACGATCGAGGTAGTAAACTGTTGGATATTGTATATCATAAAGTGCCTTATGAATTATTCAATGGTTTTATGGAAGGAGAACTGTCCCAAAAGACTGACCATGCCTTTTACATAATTGGAGTTAAATGTTTGGTAAGATTTAGGTACAGATTTCCCGATCCAACCAGACCAAAACCGGAGGATCTACCCAGGGCCAATTCCCCTAGTGGTAGTGTAGAAGTCCATAGGTCTGACATGAGAAACAAAAAGGAGTACAAAGTTGAAATAAGGGAAAAGGTGCCGTCGGAGATGGAGCAAGTACTGAATCAACCCAACAAGATTTCTAGTCAAGAAGTCTCGATAGAGCACTGAAGGGGTTGAAGTAATTAAAAAGAATTGTATAAGATACAGGTTGTAAAGAAAGAAGCCCTCCTTTCACTTAAGCCGAAACCCGGACAATTCATTATGGCTGTCAGAATCACTAAGATGATTGCTGACATTGAAGATCTGTCATCATGGACCCAGCGATGGCAAGAGCACAACCCTCCCTAGGCCACTCAAATCTTTCAAAGAATTTCTAATTCATTTCTCACGGAGACTAAAAACACGTTATCGTATTGACTTTCTCACTCCGAGTTAGTGATATTTGAAAAGTGGGCAGTCTGCTCCCAGCCTCCGATTAACTAAAACCAAAACGGCACTATTGAGTCTAGAGCCAAGAGATCGTCAATTTAAATCTCGTTAGTGACTCATATCCAATTCTCTTGTCTTTCACACAACTGTGGAAACATGTCCATCTTCATAGTCCTACGCATTATCCTTTGTGAATATTTGCCGAGAGTACATCCGAGTGAAACGGGAAGGTATTTTAGATCACAGTGAAGAAGGGTAAATCCCTAGCAAGAGCCAACATCAACAACTAAAGGTAGGTGACATGTTGCGATTCTACAAGAATCAAACATGTGTCAACAGGAAAGAAAACAATGACGATTCAGTGTGAATCAAACTTGTTCCAGTATAAGCAATGACGTTATTCATTCATATGACAAACCCATCAAAACTTTCGAAGTGTTACAAAAGTCTTTATAAGAAACACTTATACTGTCTTCAAAATCAATGTTTCCTCTTTATTGCTAACTGTTTCCAATACAGGATATCGTAAAGATGGAGATGGAGATTGAGCCGTTCCAGTTCCTGCGAAATGTCAAATAATAACGTATGCTCAGAGCCTACCTACGAATTTGTTATGGTGATGTTATAGTAAAGTCCTCATAAAGTGTCTTAAGATCCGGGATGACGTCTGAGTCGAGTATTCATTCACAAGTGCACAGGATGGCGAACCTTTACAAGATGAAGTAAAGATTATGTTTTGGGGCAAAGTGAAGCTCAAGAAAGCTCAAGATCACAAGTCATAGACATTGTAAAGATAAATCAAAAGACTCACTATACACTAAACGTTTCAACACAATGTAAAAGGTCCTGCGGGGGGGGGGTTGGGGGGGGGGGGGGGTGCGTGTGTGGCGTCTACACATACAACGGCAAGCGTTAAGTGAAAGTTTTTGGCAATTTCAGGGTACCATCCCTTAGGGGGAGATTGTTAGATATTAGAAAAAGACTCGGTCACCCCGTGTATTTTACTGTTTTATATAGCTCGTAGTTTATTAGTTAATAGTACGTTTTTCGGTTTTAAGTCGGGTTCAAATACCCGGTATATTGTAAGTACTATATATAGTCTCTTCCAACTTTGGAAGAGACAAGCTAGTCATAATTCATTTTACAAAAGAAAACACTTCTCTCTCTAGACATTCTCTCTCTAGTGTTTCTCTCTCTAAAAACTAGCCCGATCCAAGAATCGAACCCGTGTTATGATATAGGATATACCACAACGGGTAGTTTGGGGGGATTGGGCTTTTTGTGGTGTTTGGGCCGTATGTATCATAAAAGGAAATTGGGCCTTTAAGTCTTCTAGTTATATACTAATGGGCTTTCCCGGCCCATTAGATGGGTTCGAGTGGGCCCATTAAGTATTCTTCATTTTTGGCATCGGTTTTGACTGTTGACTTTGTCAGGGTTGACTTTGACTTTTGTTGACTTTGGCTTCGATTTGACTTTGGCTTTTCCACTCCGTGCTTGGTTTTGTCCGTTTTTGCTTGATTTCTCGTCCTTTTCTCGGATATCCATTTCCTGCACAAAATAAGTGAAAACATACAAATACAATGTATTTTTGGTACGTTTTGGGTCATTTAAGTCCGATTTTAATGGTGAAAGGTATGTGTAATTAAACGCATACCACACTATCTACAACGGGAATAGGAGAAGATGAGGGATATTTGAGCACAAAAGGAATAGAAGGAGTAAGATTTAATGCTTCGATCTTATCAATAAGAAGATTGACATTTAATAATTTCTCACGAAGAATTTCATCCTCAATTTGAAGAATATCTATATCAATCGCTCCTTCTTCTTTATCAAAATCGTCTTCATTAATTCTCGATAGAACTGGATCAATAAGATCAAGTTCACCGGCGAACTCCTCGGGAAGAAAATCAATCTTAGGAGATGTGATCGAAATATCTCGACTAAGCAAAGAGTTAATAAGTCCAAATTCGGCATCAAAATGATCATTATCACAAAATGGCACATCACAAATATCGTCGGAAATACCCTCGGACTCTCTTAGGATTGGGACGAGGTCCTCAACACTAGACTTTATTAATTTGTCTAATTCTGTTTCCAGAATAGTACTAAGAGGCTCGTCCCCCATACTTAGAGAGTTATCGGGTTCCCCGGTTGATAAATCGGGTGTGATTGCTTTAGAAGAATTCTCTAAATATTCTTTAAATTGAATAGTATACTCCTTATCATCGTCAATAATAGGAAACTTCCAATTTAGAGTAAAACTTTGAGCTGCCTGCTCCTCCTGCTCTTTTTGAACTGCCAGATTAGCCGCTTGCTCACGTTCAATACGCTTTTCTTCTCGTTGTTTAAACATTTCATTAATAGTTCGTGAATCATTCAAAAGTTGAAGTAGCAATTCCGGCAAACTCCATGGTTTAATTTGCTTTTCGTCCCAATCTTGAATTAATTTGAGAATTCTTTCCTTATCCAACAATACTCTCATACTCATTTCTTCATGAGGAAATATATTGCTATTAAAAAGGGTTCGATTATTTTTAATTAGCCTTGCCATATCTAGCAACATATACTTATTCGATTTTTGAGGAAGTTGATGAGTGACGAAAAATTACGGGGGTTGATATTGGTCAAAACTGAAAGAATTAGAATAATTAAAATTTTGGTTCATCGGTTGACACTGAGAAGTTTCATGAGGACACACGTAGTTTTCACAATCAATATTTTGTTGTGAAAAATTTGGTGAAGTTAGTGGAAAATTATTATCGAAGTTTTGATCGAAACTCGGGTTCTGATTGTAAACAAAGGGAACTTGAGGTGAACAATCGTAATCATAATGAGCATTGTTTCCACATAACTCACAAGTATTCGTCTCATATTGGGGTTATGGAGGATAGTTGGAAAAATTGAGAGAATTCGAATTTGTATCATATTTACAATGAAAACAAATTCCTACATAATGCATATTTCCACACCTTTCGCAATTACATTGTCGACAAATCGAACCGTCTAAAGGACCTCCACACCCGTAGCAACTAGGTTGGTAATATGAAGACATGTCGAAGAATTAAACAATATAGAGGATAAAAAGAAAGAATTAAACGGATTTGAGGGTAAAGGAGAATATTTTTAGATTTTGAAAATTATTCATAAGAAAAGGAATTAAAATAAGAAAGAAAAATATTTTTGGTAACCGAAAGTTAAACGTGCGCGGTAGCTCTCTAAAAATACGTACAAGAAAGCAGAGGAGCTGGTAAGCGCGA
>BQNB010143812.1:4790-16941 GCA_026074375.1 Tanacetum coccineum | reverse complement strand
CGCGTATAAAGATCATGCATATCCTTTCCTAAGATATCTTATGCATATCTTATAAACGGTACTAACTATTTTATACTAATGGTACTAACTATCTGATCAGTACTAACATTTGTACTGTCAGTACAAATTACAACTAGCGGTACTAACTAATATAACTGACGATACTAAGTCAGGAATGCATAATTCCCAACATTGTTGATTCCTCCATACTTTATCTTCTATATGTGGTTCAAACATTGTTTTCAAATCACCCCATAATACCAAATCTAAGTCTTCCACTGGTCTTGTTGACTCATATTTAACTTTTACCAACTTGTACAAAGTTTCCAAATCTTCCCTGTCAAAACTTTTAAGCATGTGACTAAAGATCACGTACATTTGAGACTTTCCATCAGCTCTCATTATTTGATAATAGCTTTTTCTTCCTTCTTTATAAATCTTCCAGTCAACAATACTTGGAGACTTAACAGCCCAAGGAATATCATCAATTGCTACTTCTTCTTCATATGGAATGATTTCCATTAACTTTTTAATCTTTGCTGTTTCTTTGTCATCTTCCACCTTTTGCTTCTTTGTAATCTCTTATGCTAGCTCAGTTCCTGCTCTCTTTTCTTTGCCCTCCACCAACTCTATTCTAAAGTCTTCAAATGTATTTACCCTCTTGAATGCTTTGTCAAACATCTTTTGAATAGAATCAAACTCTTTTAACTTCAAATCATTGAGCTTGTATCCTTCTATGTTCTTTAGGTAAGTACACATTATCTTTCTCAGTTGAGCTTTTGTTGGTGGTTTGTTTCTTTTCTCTTCTGCTCTTTTAGCTGCAAAATGCTTTCTTCTTTTCTCTAAGAGTTGTTGATATAATGTAGCCTTTTCTTTAACAGACAACTCTTCTTGTTCTTGTGCTTGCAATCTTTCAGCCAATTGATGATCAACATCAATCTTTGCTTGTATATCATCCCATGCTTCTTGTTCTTTTTAAGCTTTCTCTCTTGCAAGTCTTTCTTCTTCATCAAATTCAGCTTGTAATTTTAAAGCAACTTCTTCATCAAGCCTGATTAGATCTTTCTTCTTCATAGGCTTCACAGGTTCTTCTATCATTATTCCTTTACCCTTGTCCTGTGATTGTTGTGAAGAAATTGTTGTTGTTGTTGTAGATTTACCTGGCTCTTGAAAAACAATCCCTTTCACCTTGGGTTTTGAAGTTTTTAATGCTTCAAGTGCTTGAGCCAAAGTAATTTCTTCAGTAGTTATTGTAACAGTTGTTGCAGCAGTACTAACTTGAGCAGCATCAACTACTTCTTCAACAACATTTTCATTTTGCCCTGCAACAAACACCTCTTCACCATTTAAAACATTCACATCAAACATCTCATTATCAGCATCATCTTGAACATTAACCAGGGTAATGTCTTCATCTGCATCAATAGCATTAATCCTCCTCCCCTGTTTGGATGCATCCTCACCCAAATCTTCTTCATCACCAGAGGATTCTACCCTAGCACTCAAACCAACTTTGTATAGTCTCTTCAGCTTATGAGTTCTTGAACTTCTTTTCTTTTCAAGCTTCTTGACCCTCCTTTTCAAACTAGCAATCTCATTAGCTTGAGTGGTCTTTGTCTTCTCCAAATCAAGAACCTTCTTTTGTAAATTGGTACATAGTTCCATCAATTCATCAAGTTTAAGTCTATCCTTATCACGTCGAAGTGTGTTACCTCTTGCGAGCAGTAAATCATTGGAAAGTTTAGATACATTCTCAAACCTAGTTTGAGCAATTATATCCCCCATGGTTTCTTGGCGCCTGGGACCACCACCTGAAGTAGTTCCTAGGGAACTAGATTCATTAGGTGTTGCCTTGGATCGGGTCTTAGTTATGTTACCACTATCCTGCTCTGCTTCTAAGCTAGAAGCAGAAGTGGCAGCCCTCACCAAACTGTCACCCAACTCCTTATGGACAGCCTCATCTGCTACATGTTCAGTAGGACCACTAGGCTAAGGTACATGCGTGTCCTTTCTCTTAGGCTTCCTAGGTTTTTGTGTCTTTTGAGGTTGAGATGATGATTCGATAATAGTGGGTGTGTGATGGGGATCAGTTGGAATTGGTGAACCTTCACCTAATTCTGTTTGGTTTTGTACCACCATTGTTGGAAATAAAAGTGTTACTCTACCAGAAAAACCTTTGCCTACCCTTCTTATATTTCTAAAAATCTTCTTAGTGTGAGAGGGTGCAATATAAATTCCATTATGAGTTGACATCCCATCCAGTTGCTTATCCAAAAACACTTGTACAAACCTTGGATACATCAAAAATTTACCAGACACATTCTCTAGGTTTTCTAATCATTACTTTCAAAATATGAACTTTGAAAAATTAAAACTTCTTGGTTTGTAGCTAACTAGATAATTGCAGATGCCATATATAATGCTAATATATCTCATTTCATGCAAAGTCTGTGGAATTAGACATTAGTAGAATAGTATGGATAGTAATTTCCATTGTGAAGAGAGTGCATTGCTTTGATAAAATGTGAGATGTTGTGAAAATTCTTCTCTATACCATTATATGCAAGTTGTTCTCAAAGATGGTTGCATTTGGTAAACAATCTAACACCTCTTCTATGATTCTAGTTGAAGTTCCTTTTCGAACATTTGATTCAGTGATGATTACCTTCTTTCCATCCACTAGGGCATGTAACTGTTGTTCCCCATTGATAGTTTTGGCCTTAATAGTAGACCAGAATTGTTCTATGCACGAAATGTATATAGTAGGATTGATCGTTAGTGCATACTTTATAGGGTGTGCATTTAGAAAATCCACAATTTGTTCAAACCCTTCACTTTCTGTGGGTTTAGACAAAAACACGACCATATTATGAGTGTCTGTAAACTTTAGATTTGCCATTTGTGTTGGGTTTTGATAATGGATGATAAAATTGAGTTAGGGTTTGTGATTAGAGAGTACTTGAAAGATTGAAATCGATTAAATGATTGACTGAAACCCTTAATCGAAGTATTTATGAAAATACCCTCAACAACATTAACTTTGACCCAGTAGTATTAAGTTATGCCTAGCAGCATTAACTTTCACCCAACAATAGTAACCTAGCAGTAGTAAGTTATGCCTAGC
Source organism: Tanacetum coccineum (assembly GCA_026074375.1). Lineage (NCBI taxonomy): Eukaryota > Viridiplantae > Streptophyta > Magnoliopsida > Asterales > Asteraceae > Tanacetum > Tanacetum coccineum. The sequence goes on along the minus strand of BQNB010143812.1, from coordinate 13,817 downwards.
AGAATTAACTTTGAGTCACCAGCATTAACTCCAATTCCATTTCAAACAGCTTTCCCACTATCAATCTAACACTTTTCTTTGCTTTTCCTGCAAAATGTTAGTCCAAAAACCAAGAAAACACAAGCCATAGCAATTTTCACAATTATCACAGTATTAGTTATACCTAGCAGTATTAAGTATAACTAACAGTAGTAACTCAGCAGTATTAAGTATAACCAGCAGTGTAATTATACTTAACAACAGAAACTTTTAATGACATGAATAACAGTACTAATTCATACAAAACTCTACAAAAACATAAAGAGATAAAGATTTTAAAGATTTATCATTCCAATACTAACAATCAAATATTGAAATTTACTTACATCAAAAGATTTTGTAAGTAAATCTGCAACATTCTTGTCAGTATGGATTTTAACCATTTGAATCAATTTCTTTTCATTGCAATCTCTAATAAAATGATGTCTGGTCTCTATATGCTTTGTTTTTTTTAATGAAAAACAGGATTTTTAATTATCAAAATAGTACTGTTATTGTCAATAAAGATCTTGGTATGCATAAAATTGTACCCATAATCAAGTAGTTGATTTTGAATCCAAAGCACTTGTCCACAACAACTTGAAGCAACCACATACTCAGCTTCTGTTGTGGAATTTGCAACCACTGTCTGTTTCTTGCACTGCCATGATATTAATCTACATCCAAGGAATTGACAACCTCCTATTGTAGACTTCCTATCCAAGCATGCTCCAGCATAGTCACTATAAGTGTATGCTACCAAATCAAAAGGAGAATCTTTTGGATACCAAAGGCCCAATTTTGGTTGACCTTTTAAGTAGCTAAAAATCCTTTTCACAGCATGATGATGTGAAACCTTTAGATTGACTTGGTATCTAGCACATGCACACACTACAAACATGATGTCAGGTCTTGAAGATGTAAGATACATTAATGAACCAATCATTGACCTATACATATGAACATCCACTTGTTTACCATCTTCATCTTTAAGCAAAGGCTTTTGAGTTTCCATTGGTGTACTTGCAGTCTTGACTTCTGTAAACCTAAATTTCTTTAAAATTTCAACAACATATTTATCTTGACTAATAAATATGCCATCCTTCTTCTGTTGTACTTGTAATCCCAAGAAGAATGTAAGTTCTCCCATAGAACTCATCTGAAATTTCTCATGCATTAACTTCTCAAATGCATTGCATAGCTCCTTCTTTGTTGAACTGATGTGTGCTAAAACACACATCATTTGTACCCCGAAAAATGCTAATAAATGGACTAAAACACTAAAATATGGATAAATATGTTGCAAATATGTTTGTATTGTGTTTTTATGTCTTACAGGTACAAAGGATTGAAAACAAAGCAAAAACGGTAAATTTCGGGTGACTTTCGACGACGTTTTCACGTTTATCGAGGTTCAAACAAAATCGTTAATATTCAACGATCACACCATTGGAAAGAGCACGAGATTATGAGTATATCGGTACCTTACTTGCCCTGTGAACCTTTCTTATTTGAACCCTACAAGCCTTTTTTGAACCTTTCTTATTTAATAATCCTGAACTGGGCCAATAAAGGGTCCTTTAGCTTATTTGATTGAATCTAAGCTTATATATCTAAATAAGCTTTTGCTTATTTAATCTCTTTTCTCTTTTCTTTTCTTTTCTTTTTCCAAAGTGCTTATTGTTGGATTAAGCTCGATTCGAATGCTAAAAGGGTGTCATGAGTCTTCTACTTGGCTTAGTTATTTAACTAAATTATAAGCTTCTTCCGAATAGCCTCTATCCATCTTGGATCCTACAATGCATGAATTACCTTTTTGCGGGTCTCTTCCTGTGATAAAGAAAAAAAAGCAAACAAAGCTATTTTGAAGGTCTATATGGTTGTTCTTTGTAAATATCTACTACAAACCCATGTTCCTCCAAATTCTTTGACATCCTTCTTCTTGTTTGTAGTTGGATGCAAAACATCTAATCACTTCGATGATCAGGATGAATGATGCTTTATGAATTCTAGTTAGTTGGATTAGGACTGACTTGGATTCTCAGTCACTGCACCATCATCTTCATCATCTCTTGAGAAGTCAAATATGCTATAATCTTCCAAAGCAGGCATAGATTATAGCATATTTGGATCAAATGGAAGTTCAATGCTTGTTTTTCCACCAACATCATTAACCTCATTTGTGCCAGCAACATTAACAGTTGAACTAACAATATTAACATTGTTAGTGCAGTTATAACAATTATCTTCCTTCTCTTGAATCTTATTCATTCACATATTCATTTTCTTTGGATCTTTATCAACCTTCTTTTCCTCATACAATTGAAGGTTTGGATCCATCATTATGAGAAACACTTTGGAAATCTTGAATATGGTGTATACAACTAGTCCATAAAGGTAAGAAAAATGTAATCTTTTGACATGTAATGTCTTCCTTTCTAGTTGACCTGCATTATTCACTTTGCTTTTGTACCCTTGCAAAACCATTACAGGACTATGTGACACTGCAACAATTGGCTCATTAACATTGTACATGTTTTAGAAGTATCAAAATCAAATAGCCAATTCTGTCCACTACCTACGAACGTTAGGTGAACTCTACACTAAACCTAAGTATGCAAGTTTTTCTTTCACTATCCTTTGTTTACTTTGAGTACTCTAACGGCTCTTTACTATTTCAAAGAGATATAGCCAATAAAGAAAACCTTCAACGCCTTACCAAAATATCAAATTATGCCTAAGTGATCTAATCAGGTATGGGAGAATGGTAACATGACACCCAAATGGTCTCATCAAAACTTAAAGTTGTGTTCTACCTATAAAAACTTCATATGGGGTCATATTATGTAGGCTTAACAACTAACACACAATTTTTGCACATACAGCAGATATCTACTGCTTATCTGCCTAAAAAGTAGTTAGCAACTTAGAATCAGCTAGCATAGTCCTAGCAGCCTCAATTAGTATCCTATTCCTCCTCTCAGCAACTCCATTTTGTTGAGGAGTTCTAGCTGCACTAAATTGTCTCAAAATACCCTTTATATCACAAAACTGATTCATCTCCTTCTGTTTAAAACATCATTCCCCAAAATATCACATCTAATCACCTAACCATGTGATCTACTAGATTTTCTATCCCAGATATAAAGACTTAAGAATGCGTACTAGTTCCCATCCCTTAGTAGCTACTAAAAGAAAACCCATGTAAACATAACTGTAAAACATCATGTGACAACTAGCAATCTACATTTCTTCGTTCTCTTAAGGCTTTTTATAAATGTTGGACCAAACAAGTCCATATGCAACAAATGTAAAGGAAGACTGATTGAGTTCTCTATTTTGGACTTACAAGAGGCTCTGTGTTGCCTTCCATTTTGACAAGCAATGCATGTTTGATCATTTTCAAAAAGTTTGGAAGGTAAACCTCTTGCAAGATTTCCCTTAACCAATTTATTCATGGTTTTAAAATTTAAGTGACCTAGCCTTCTATGCCAAAGTTTTGATTCATCAGATGTGGCTTTTGCAAAAAGGCAAGTTAAACCTCCTTTAGGAACTAATTATCTTTAAAATCCACACTATACATATTGTATCTTTTCTAGTAACTCTAAGTAAAACTTTACTTTCATCATTTAACTTAAAGTTTGGAGATAAAAAATAACATTCAGTGTCATAAAAAAGAACCACAAATTCTTTTTATCCACAAAATTTGTAAGTACACAAAGAACTAAACTTAACTCTCTCACAAAATAACACATTTTTCAAAATTTAGAATACTACAGCTTTTAATGGTACATTTTCCTGTGATTTTCCCTCCTTTGGGGTCCCCCAAAAGCAACATATCTCCATCTATCATTCTTCATAAAAGTCTGATAAGATAGGAACATGTTCCTTGTCATGTGCCTTGATCATCTACTATCAATCACTCATTGATCCTATAAAACCCTATTTGTGGATTGCCCCTGCATATGAGATAAGAAAATCCGTTTCTAGTTGGGGACCGCAAGTCATCACTGACTTGATGATAATGCCTTGTGTAATCAATATAATCAAACTTTTTTAGCGGGTGAATTGATTGCAAACTGTTAATGTTAGAAACATGGTCCAAACTTTGTGCTCTGGTTTTCCAAACCCAACAAGCTGAGGCCTAACAACATTAAATTATTTTCCCTTAATAGCAATAACTAACTTACTGCTTTTTGGCCTATCGCGTGTATTAATTTTTTACCGCCTACCGAATATTGGAACGCCTTCTCGAATTAATATTGACTGTTTTTAAATCTGTTCCTTCATGAATGGCCTCGTTAACAGTTGAATTTGATTGTTTTAGAAAGATATGACATTGGTTCTAGCAGCATTCACTGTTGGTTTTTGAGGTGAGGCAACCAGTTACCATGTCTAAGCGAATAACTGATAACTAAACCAGACTTCATTAGTACTTCTCATAGCTCTTGGAACAATTCTTTTTAGCATAGGGGTGAGTCTTTTCTTTAGCAAAGTTTAAGATGATTCACCCTTTTATCATTGTTCAAACAGTTTTACCAACCATTGAAATTGAAACTATTTTTGCGATGTTAATTGCAATCAACCTGCAAATAGATCAAAGCTTCCACAACACATAACAGGCCTTATTAAACCTCGATCCAAATTCAGCTTTCCTAGTCTTTGAGACATCCATATTGTTTCCAATTTCTTTGATTGCCTCTTGAACTGTTAGTGTTTTCCTATGTTGCTCAACTTGTTTAACAGTTTTTCTCAACAACAGCAGGTTTTTCTTACTTCTTGTTTAGATTTTGACAAACCTAATTCTTTCTTAACAATACTAGTCGCCCTAACATCTTCTTCAGTTTTCAGCTTTTAGGCTGAGACACATCCTCTTCCTCATCACCTGTACACCCATATCTTCAAATACTTGGCGGCAACATCATTCTTCCTAACTATCCTTCAGAAATCTCTTCTTTACTAGACATAGCATTACAGTTCTCAACTACATGCTCATTAACAAACTCAATAAACCATAAAAGACAAGTCAGTGTTGGAGGCATTGAAATATTCCTGTGTAGGAGGTGGATCTGCATTATAATTTTCCTAGCTAAACCTTTCTTGCTAATTTAACAACTATCTTACACTCAAATAGCTTGTTTAAACATATAGATGCATGTCAAATATATCTACATTAAGTTGAATGTCCAACCCTTTTCTTTGTTGAAACTAATTCAACTTCTTACTAAGCAACTCTACTAGTTATTTCTCCTATATGAAATTTTCAAATTTTAAGCCCTTAATACATGTACATAAATATGCCTTCATTTATGTGATTCCTTTATAAACTTCAAGTTATTCTCCAACTGACTCTAAACCTGCCTTATAACGAAAAAGAACACCTAGAACCATTAACTAAGATTTTCTAAATATTTTAATTAGTTGATCATTTTAAGATTTGAGCAGTTTAAACAAAAAGTTTCCCCAAACTAGATTTTTGAACAATAACTAGAATATAAATGGATACCTTTTGAGTCATGACATATATATGATAAAGACCATTTAAGTGCATAAATTATGAAGGAAGTGCCCATCTCATGCCTGATACACAATTAGAACTCCAGCCATATCCGACTCAAGCACCTCACATGAACACCAAGTTGTGGAAGTATATGTTTCTCCAACAGACACACCCATTCTTTGAGCATATCCCTTGTTCTACTTGTTGACTTGAATTCTTCCTTAGAAGCCTTTTTACTTCCCTAGTAAAAAGTCCCCTCTTAGTGGCAGTTGGTAGCACTCCCACTTTGGACTTAATTAAAACAAATACTATCTCATTGCCATTAACCAGTAAGCTTCCTTCCTGTATTTTTCAAAAACCTTCTTTCCCTCATAGTCACATGCAATTTTGCCATCAACAATCCCCCCCCCAACATATTCTCCCTTTTTTCCCTGTCAGCTGGATGGATTTCGATGTAGGACCTCATGTATAACTTGAGACTATTGGCGTTTACTAGCCAAAGAATGCACAAATAACAACATCACAACAAGTTAATCAATATCTTAGAGTTAGCAGCATTAACTTAGTGCTAGCAGTAGAAACATTCATGAGCAGTCTTAACTGCTTCATTAGTGTTTCTAGTGATTGTAATATGAAGATGAACACAAAAGCCATGTATTGTGGTGCTTAAAAAAAACAACTTGAGCAAACATCCCTTTAACTTCTGGTTCATAACCTTGAGGTTGTTGTAGAGAATTCATCCATGCTCATTGTATCCAAATTCAGCTTTATTCTCCCAATACAATAGCATTGTGTTCCACTCAGTGATAGGACTTCTTAATAAACTTTGGATTAACATCCTTCTTTGAAAGTTTTTCATCCAAAAGCTCCAACTGACTCACAAGCTTTAAAGCCCAACAAAAGTTTTTATCAAGTATCTCTGAGCTTGGAGCAGTGAAGTTCATTCATATTGCTACTGCTTTAGAAGAAGATCTTTGCAGTCTTTCTTGTAGCTGATTCCCCCACCAAATCTCTTTTCAAACAAGCTTCTAACGAACTTCTTAAGCAGCCTTTATAGGAGTTAAACTATAAAATGAGTTCATATGAGAAAGCTGCCCATCATTAAAAGTACTTCTAGCTTTTCAACTCTAATCTTCTCTAAGCCTTTTCCTTCATCACGTTTTCAAAGGGCATCTTTGTACATAACATACCTTCCACAATAACTTTGTCTTTTGCAAGGTATGCAATCATTCTTATGAACTTCCCACAAGTGCATCAGTCTAATCAATCTAGATAATATTGTTCAATCCTCATCCTCCATATCTCATACTCACCAGGTTTGAGCATGGGAACTTTAGATGCAGCCACCATGTGTGCAGAATCTTGATCCATATCTTTTAGCAAAAAAATCACAGGTTCTTCTTATTCACAAAACAACTAACAAACTTTTTTTTTTATTCTCCACAAGGCCTGATACCACTAGTTATCCACTTCCAATAGAACGTATTCCTTAAGCTTGTTTAAGGCTTTAGTTATATTAATAAATCTAACACAACAATATAGTATATAAAACTGTGTTTGAATGTATTAAAGATTATGCGAAATCTAATCTTTAATATTAAAAAGAATTATTAATGAAACAGTAATTCAATGAACATACAATTCAACAAATAAGCTCCAATATTATTAATGATAATAATACGAATACTTTGTTATTAAGTCTTGAGCACCCTTATTTTCGAGAGCTTAGTTTTTAGCTTTAAAGTTTTTAAATAACTCATTTTTATTTATTTGCTTATTTTTCTTTCTTTTAATTTTATGTCTTTTAATTTATGTTTTTTTTATGTATTGTGTTTTTTAATGTAATGTTTTTAATTTCAATGAATTTTATTTTTAGTTTTATAAATAAGTGTATTTTAAATAAATATTCAAAATTTTTTTTTTAAAAATGTTATGGCACCAGAATTCTGGTGCCAAACCACTCCCACTGAATTCTGGTGCCATGACATTTCTGGTGCCAAACTCCATTTTGCTGACGTGGCACCACTTTTGGAGTTTGGCACCAAGAGTTTGGCACCACGACTCTCTGTGCTCTTAGTAACAATCTAATAATTTATGCATGTAAAACACATCATATGTTAGGCATCACATGTAAGGTCAACACGTGTGAAATAATAAGTCATTCAAATGGATAGAGTAAATGGTGTGCATTAGTTGAGTTTAATGGGTATTGTTTAGGCTAATGGGTAAAAACATAAAATATTGTATGAGTTTAGGCGTAACCACGAAGCGAAAACCTATATGATAAAAATAAAATTACAAAATAAAATATGTAGAGCACGTAGACTTATATTTAATCTAAATTCGGATTCACATTTAATAAACGTTTTATTACAAACACGAGACAACCTATTCGGTTAATCGTAAAAAGTAAAATTTATGAAAAATAAACATAAATAATAAAGTACAGGGTTAAAATAATGACTTAAAATTTCCGAGGTATTACACAATTGATTATCACAAAATAATTTTCTTTGATTGTTGGATGTTTTGTGTCCCAAATCAGGGTGAAGACAATCAATAGCCTAGCTAATTACCAAAGATGGTTACCGGATATCACTTGAAGTCGTGTAATCACTTTCACTTTACATACTCTACAAGGCAAGTGGCGATATCTTATACTTTGTACAATACTCTACATCGTTGATTTTTTGTTGTGTATCAACGAATAATCGATCCTTCGTTTAATTCCTTTGGTAGTTGCGAAACGATTATCTTCAAACATTCTTTCTCTTTTTGTATTTTTCTTATTTTTTTGATTTTTTTTGCTAAACTTCAAATCTCAGTGTAGTTTCACCATCTTCACGATCATAATAATTCCGGATAATTCCTTCGTTAGTTCTTCGTTCTTCGGATTCACCATTAATTGTGACGGTAGTAAAATCACATGAGTTTTGACTACTAACATACATTCCCATTTGCAATGTGCAAATTTCCAACCGCACCAAAGATAGAAAATGACACAAGACTCGGGAAATACAAACTTTACACTTTAAACAACTAGCAACTGTAAATTAAACTTAATCTAACAGGGTAGGTTAAGGTGTAAGGGTGTAACGAAACAAATAGTTGGTGTAAGTTCCTAAAGGTTTGGCTCTACAGGTTGTTCTAGTGGATCTTCACTCAAAAGATGAGAGTGGAAAAGGGTTTAAACTGGAGGTTAACTAACCGTTGTAGTTAGTTAATAAACAACATGTAAAGGCGTTTTGGGTGAAATCCTAAAATTTATCAATTTAAACAAGTTACTATATCTAAATCCATAGTACTCATCACTGTGGTCTCGAGTGATATACCAAGCAAGGTTCTAAAGTCTACAACATCACTGGCACACTCATATTTTTATGGAATTTGGGTAAACATATGGAAACGGAAAGGCTAAATCCTTATAATATCTAACAAGGGTTATTGTGTGCGGGTTATGTAACATGTAATTTCACAAAAGTATGCTTGATTTTTTTTAAATTTGAGCA
>BQNB010143811.1:0-16941 GCA_026074375.1 Tanacetum coccineum | reverse complement strand
AGCAAAATATACGAGCTACAAATTTTCTCATTTCATTGTGCAAATTCCCGACCATAACAGAGATAGAAAATTTCACTTTGACACAGGAAATACAAAACTTTACATAAAAGAAACTAGCAACTTTGATTAAGGTAGGCTTAATCTACAGGGTAGGCTAAGGTGTAAAGGTGTAACGAAATAGACAATTGGTGTGAAAAAGACAAGAATGGCTCAATAGGTGTTTCTATGAGATCTTACTCTTAAAGTGAGAGCAAGCAAAGGGTTATACGGGATTTAACTAATCAGTTTAGTTAGTTAATTTTACAACATATAGGCTTTTTGGTGTATTCCTAAAAATTTACTAGTTAAAAATATTTATCTATTTAAATCCATAGTACTCATCATTGTGGTCTCGAGTGATATACCAGGCCAAGTTCTAAAGTCCACTACATCACCGACAAACTCATAATTTTTTGTGGAATTTTTAGTAAACGTTTGGAAACAGAATAGGCTTAATTCTTACAAATTGGCATTAAGTGTTATAGTGCGCGAGGTCATGTAACTAATAATTTTTACAAAAGTTATGCTAGAAAAAATTTTAATTTTGGCATAATTTAAGCACATTAGCATGTTATTTGTAAAAGAAAGGACAAGTAAGCATACAATGCAGGAAAACAATTAAACACATAACTGTACACGAATCAATACGCCGTATCCCAAACCCTAGGATATGCCGTATGGTTCCTGTAAAAACAATTAATTTTTTTTAAAGTACTTAAATTATAGACTAATAACTTCCAGACACATCCATACGCCGTATCCAGATAGGTTCGATACGCCGTATGGATTGTCTAGGAAGATAGACTCGTGAAAAAACAATTAAAAATAGTTCAAACAATTTAAAAACGACCGGGTTGTCTCCCGGGAAGCACTTTTATTTCTGCTAGTCGTTAAGTTCGACTTTTTTCCCTTCAACTTTCATTCTTTCATCATTCGCTCACACCTGTCTCCGTGAGCAAATTTCTTCATAACCATTTGGCATGATATGTATTTCATGAAAATGGCATGCCGAGCACAACATCTCTTGTAACATCTTTATCTTCAATGATGATAAAACCTGCAAGAATAGAAAAATGTCCAACGAAAACAGGTATATCTATTAGAGTTCTGGCTGGACACTTCCCTTCGCGACCGTCCTCGTCCTTGATTATAGAATAATAAAAGCTTTTGGTAATTAAATTAACGGACAAGGAAGGGATGAATCAGCATTAACATTTTTATACCTAATCGTGCAAGAAAACTTCATTTTATAGCAACACTTAGAACTGGTTTTAACATTATCAGATTCATTAACAATAGTTGGTTCAAAATCAACATCTTGATTTATCTTGGGTTCTAGAGGTATGTCTAAGTCTTTTAATTTAATGTAGTTACCATAAAGTGTGTCAAATGACTCGTTATCCTCTCCTACAAGCTTTATTTTTTAATCAAGACTCTTTAACATAAAGACCCTCCTGATTATGCTAGTGGTTGGCTTGATACTTTTGAAAACAAGTTTTTCTTCCCCGACCCTTAGAGTAGTTTTTCTTTTGTAAACATCAATCTTGGAATGGGCATTAGATAATAATGGTCGAACGAGGAACAAAGGTACATCGTCATCCTCGGGTATGTCCAAGATGACAAAGTCTATGGGGAAAATAATTTCGCCAATCCTTACTAACGTATTTTCAGCAATACCTCTTGATTGTTTTAATGTTCTATCAGCCAATTCAATGGTCAACCTAGTGTGAGATAAAATTCCTAGACCAAGGTTGGTGTAGGTAGAAAATGGCATAACACTCACAGTTGCTCCTAGGTCAACAAGGGTTTATCAAAACAAACATTGTGAATCAAACAAGGTAAATTAAAGCTCCTATGGTCTTTTTCTTTCTGAGGCAAGGTGTGATCATAAGCTTACAAAATCTTCACATCTTGCGCCTCTCTCCAATCATCACAGCAGTAGTCTTGTAGTCACCTTGGGAAGAGAACTGTCTTAGAAAATATGCTTCTGTGTTGTGAGGCCGATATGGCATATGGGCTACATCCCATACGATGTATCTTAGATGAATCAGCTTTAGTGGTTGAGATTGATTTACATGGTCCCTTGGGTTTGGTTCTGTTGAGCCGGGTAGACCTCCAATTCCTCTTTCTTGCAAAACCTTGCTCATTTGACCAATTTAAATTTCCAAGGTCTTAATTGATGCTCCTTGATTTCTTATTTCCGCATCGGTAGAAGCTCGAATTTCCTTGATGATGTTCGAGTTCTCTTCGTGTCTCTTTGCTGACTCAGTCATAAATTTGGTCAGTGATTCTTCCAATGTTTCTCTTCGATCAGGATACGAAGAATTTCCATTGTTGCGTTCGTAGAATCCTGGCCCTGCTGCTTTATACTGTCCTGCAGGTTGATAGGGTGCTCCAAACTGCATGTAATAAGCCTCTTCCAGAGTATTCCCTTCTTCCTTTAGTGGGCAGTCCTTTTTGTATTGTGGTCCCTTGCATATTTCGCATCCGACCTGAGCAGCGTAAACTTTCTCATTGACTTTCTTAATCTCTCTTCCGAGGTTGTTGAACTGGGCTTGAATAGCAGCTAGTCCGTCAGAAGTTTCAGTACTTCTGGCTTTTGAGGATGTTTCGTTATGCCATTTCTAGGAGTATTCAACCATTTCTTAGATGGCTATTTTCGCATCTGCAACAGTTTTGGTGGGAATGACACCTTTAGAGTCAAGGATTTGTCTAGCTGGAAAATCGAGCCTATTATAGAACAATATAACTTCCTGTATATCAGTTAAATATTGTTGAGGACATTTCATCAAAAGTTCCTCAATCTTTCTCAGGCTCGAAAGAGACTTTCATCCGGTTCTTGCTGGAAATTGTTTATCTCCTCTATTTTCTTTGCCATGCAAGCAGGTGGGCAGTACTTTTTTAGAAAATTCGTTTTCAGGGTTTCCTAGTTTGTGATTGAACTTGATGGTTCGTTCTTGGGCCATCGACTTGCAGCTCCAGTTAAGGACATGGGAAAAACTCAAAGCATTACTTGATCTTGAGTAACCTTTGGAATATGAAATAAGTCAACGATCTCAAGGAATTTTTCGATGTGTTCATTTAATTCTTCATGTTCTGAACCGCTAAAAGTATTTTCACGAAGCTCCTTGAGATATTGCCCTTTTAATTAAAAAGTGAGTTTTATCATTAATTTTAGGCCTAAAAACTCCTGACCCATAGTTTTCGCGGGTCTTGCTTATGTATTGCTCCATTGTTTCCTTCATAATTTCTGTATTTGAATGTTCTTGGATGTCAAAAAATAAATCGAGTTCTAGTGAACTTGATTCCACAAGACCAGGTGTCTCGTAGAGCCTCCTTTTTTAGCGAAATGCACTTTCCGAGTTTTCAAAAGGTGTAATTAGTTCCTTAGTGGAACTCCTTGTCATGCATGACCTAGAACAGAAGATAATAAATCAGTGGGATAGGCTCTTTGGGATGAATACGGAAAATTAAACACGGAAATCAAATTAAGGTCTGGTACTATATCAGATGAGCAATACGTCGTATTCAATTGATTTGAATACGCCATATTGTCTACTGAAGGTTAGTATGCCGTATTGATTATATAGAATACGCCGTATTGTTTGGAAGAACAGATACGACATTAAGACTGTAGAAGTCAATACACTGTTCTGAGTGGAAAGGTTGATACGTCGTATCCAACTGGTGGATACGGTGTATCTGTTGATCTGTCAAAATAGGATGCTTTTAAAAAACAATTAAATAATGCGGGAATTTAAACACACAATTAAATTAATTTAAAAAATTACACTAATTAATCTAAACTAACGGTTAGAAATACTAATAAAATTAAAGGTTAAACTTTTTCACTCCCCGACAGCGGCGCTAAAAACGTGATGTGCTGTCGTGTAGGGTCAATTTATTAATTACCAAGTTTTACATTTATATTTAGCCGAATTATCCTAAAACAACAGTTTAACGGGCAGTGTTGTAACACGTCCCCAAAATTGGGCTCTAAGCAAAATAAGGATCCGGGAGCGTTACTTCATAATAACATTGCACAAGACACGAGAGAACGACCACTAAACGTGTCGTTTGAAAATGATACATTGGATTTATAATTATTGTACAAAAGCTCAATGGCTTAAACTTGTCAATTTCCCTGACAATGCAAATATTTTCTACAGGTCATTTGAAAATGATACATTGGATTTAATAAATTATTGTTACAAAAGCTCAACGGCTAAACTTGTTCATTCTTGAAAATGCAAGGATTTTTCTACATGACAAATATCCCCAAAATGTGATGCACGTAAATCTTTATAGAAATGACTCCACAATGTAGACCACCAATGTATCCTTGTTTCTTGTACCTTATTAACCTGAGAAAAACATGCTTAAAACGGTCAACATAAAGTTGGTGAATTCATAGGTTTATATATGTATAAATCCGGACAGCAAGATTTCCCCGTGATAAATATCACAAAATGCCATTACGTTTCCCTAAGCTCATGACACTGAAGCTAGACATATATGAATACAATATAAATATTGCCTACATTGCCCATGATGATGTTTAACCCGAAACATCCCAAATTCGACATGCTATAACGTTCGTTCCCGGTGATAGCTAATCACCCGAACGGGGAGGTCAATCCCAAATAGATCTATTTATAACACTCGCGCTTCCAAACCAGAAATTAACAGTTCATGATACCGGACATATTGGGTTCGAGCTACTTAGGCAAAACGTAATCAATATATAAAATGTCCACTTGCGTCCAATTATAAAACAAAGCATGTTTCTCACCCCAAAACGCCGAATGCAACTGAAAATGCGTCACAAATACGCCGAATGCAACCTAAATAATTATAGGTAGTATAAGTGCTAAGCACATTGATTAACTAATATCGTATATAATTCTATATAGCTACATCACCATCTAATTGTGTTTATGAAATCATATTTAAATCGCATTTGTTAAACAAATACTACGTGTTCGTACTCGTTTAATCGAATAAATAATTTAATTGTCCTTGTAAAATAATATTTATAAAGTTTAAGACATGTATAAATATTATATAAATGATTCTAAAATGTTTCGCAAAAAAATATTTTAAAAACGAACCAACACTATTCATGTCAGGAAAAGTGTCTAGTTTACAAACCATATGTCCGAAAATTATGAAAATCGGCAGGTTTATGTAAAATGTCGTTCCGAACAACTTTGTAGTTTTACACTTTGGCTCAATCGGACCCGAAGGTCCTCAAAACGCAGTTTCAGTAGCTGCTGAAGCATTTACGGGTTTTCAGCTTTTATAAATAATGTTCGATAACTTTGAAACGTCGTATCTTACACGTTTTAGCTCCGTTTTTAGCGATTCTTTCGAGCACGTTCTCGTAATTAAAAGTTCTATTTATTTATGATGTTTTCCAAAAATAAATGTTCCTGGTGAACAGTAACTTTTTATAAAAGTATTAATTATCGTAAACTTGTAATCGTCGTATCTCCTTCGTTATAAATCGGTTTTTCGAGTTTCCTAGCTTTTTGGAATCGTCATGAGACGTAGTATTTTTATAAAATGGTAAACCCACTGTTTTGAATACGAATCAAAACAGCCCCTTTGTAACACTTATATATACTTATTATTATAACTTGTTTTATATACTTTTCAACTTTATAAAATACCACAAGTCTCCCATAACTCTTTATACCCTATGGCTTATATATTATTATGTTCATTAGTCCATGCTTTGTGCAATTGTCCAAGTTAACAAGTCCTTAACAATGCTCTTAAATCATAAACTTTCTTAAGTAACTTTTACTTTCTAGTTTATTCATGAACTTTTTATACTTAAACCAACATGTTACAATACTTATATTTCCATCATAATATGATATTAACAACTACATAACATATGAGAAAATATATAAAAGCATGATCACAAGTAAAATCCATTTTACATATTTAAAAGTATTCTAAATGGTGATTTTGCTACATAGAACATATATATACATGAAATCATAAATATGAAGTGATTAGGGTTTTAGATAACCTTAGGTGAATGAGTGATGAATGGGAAAACAAATCACACCCTTGTGATTTAAACCTTAGCTTTTCCAAAGAAACCCTAACTTGTTTAAGCCTTGAAAATGCTTAACCAAGCCTTCAAAGCTTCTTAGTATGCCTTAAAATGATGTGAGAGTACTTGTGAATGTGGTAAAATGAATTTTATGGATTGTGTATGGTGTTGTGTATGATGCCGTGGGTGAGAGTGAAAGAAACAAAGAGATAAGTTGATTGTTTTGTAAAAGAAATGTGTTGTGTTTCTATCTCTTACTAGAAGTGAAAGTATATGTCTCTAGTGCTAGTCAAAGAACTCTTATTCAAAGACCAAGACTCAAGGAAACATGGGGAGTAAAACATGGAAGTTTTTTTTTGGTCATTGTTGGAGAAAGTCTTAAGGTTTTAATGGTAAGTGTATGTACAATATCATATTGCTAGAAAAATGTGTGATCCTTGTCCTCTTTTGATGTTGTATTCGTGGGTTAGGGGGAAAGAAAGACCAAATTTTGTGTTTTGATATTTTATGCAAGATATTTTACTTGTATGTTAAAATACTTATAGTTATAAAGTGTAAAGTTTAAGTATAAATGCATATCTTGTAATGTATAGGTTTTAGTTACTTTATTTAATGTACAATATGACTAACAATGTTAACTTGGGTAAAGTTTTATAAAACTTTGGGTATTGGGTAAAGACATGGGTATTTGTTGAAGCGTAGAAAAGTTTTGGTAGTTCTCAAAAAAATAAAATGAACAAAGATTATAAGTATTCTCAAAAAAATAATTATCTAACACTTGGTTGACGTAAATATTAATTAGGTTGACGCCCGTTTACAATGAATGCTTATATTTAACTTACGCGATTTAACCAAATGACGCTAAATAAAAGCGAACGCGTAAAAGTCCAAAATAAATAGTTGAATTGTCTAAATAGTTTGAATTGGTCCGACAGTCTCATCACAAAGAACATGTAAAATGCGGTTGTCCCAGTCTCCTCGTGTTAAAAGAGAATTTGCGTCTCCTCGCAATTCAGTTTCGGGATCATTCTGATCTTCCGGAATGGGGTTTTATTGAAGAAGAGGAGATAATCCTCGACTAAATCCACGCTAATCTGTGCTAGTAAATTTTTGCTACCTTAATGTAGCATTCCATGGGTACGGGTCTTAATCCTATGTGACGGCTGAACCTATCGCAGTTGTCCATTGGTGGCTACAATAACTTCCAACCCCTTGTTGGGCTTTAAGATTTGTGTAAGGTGATGTCGGCACTATGAAAAATGTGTTAAGAGTCCTTTTGATAAATACATTTACGCAAAATCTGTTTCTTAAGAAAATCAGTAGAATTTAGATTTGACAAAAGTTGTTAAAGGTGACTATTCTCAGTATGGCATGTCATCGCTGAATGCATAGAGGATTCAGTCTATTGCCGCCAAATATAGCATAGGTGATCAGACAATGTATTAGGTTTTTTTTTTTTATTGAGGGCTAACGATGCAACGCTCCATTATTCGTCAAAGAAAGTTTTACCATTTTTGATAATATGCTTGGGAGTGGCTCAAATAATAAAGTAGAGAATTAAAGTAGAATTTACAAGATTTTTACAATACATAAGTTTGATAGATAACTTGAAATTATTCGTACAGTACAACTAAAATTTAAGAGAAATAACAATGAGAGAATTCTTAAGGGTACATATAGAAGAAAGGAGGTCGTATAGTCTACGATAATTCCAACTTAAGTTTTACTAGGTAATAGGTCTCACATTAGATGTTGATGTTAGACGTCGTGGCGATAGAGTCTCCACATGCTTTTCCCTTCAAATACTTGTCTATACGGTTCTAAAGATTCACTATTGGACAATCCCTCTTGTAATGTCCTAGCTCTCCACACTCATAACAGGTGACCTCAACTTTTAGTTTTGCCATTGAGGGCCTTGGTTTTGCCTTCGGGCCTGAGATCCTACAATCTCTTGCTTGGTGGCCCCTCCACTTGCAATTGTTACACCTTTCCGCACACAGGCCAACGTGGTGAAACTTGCACTTGTTACACAGAGGTAGAGTTCCAGCATATTCCTTCTTGTTGTTTGGCCCAACAGCGTGTGCTCTAAACACCTTATGCTCTTTGTTTTGTTGTTGATTAGAGCCTCCATTGTGGTCACCTTCCCACTTCCTTTTGTTACTAGCATTCCCTGCTACTTTGTTTTCTTGCTGTTTGGTTTGGTTTATTGACTCGTAGATAGCAATAGCCTCGATAGCATTAGCCACTCGCTGGGCCACAATCTGCTCAATTTCCTCGACACTCATCCCTTGGTTAACAGTTGTCATTGTTCTTTAAATCACAAGAAAATATAATACCCGTTAGATTTCATACAATCATAACGTGACATGACATATGCACAATAAATAAAATGAGATCACATCACACAGTGAAATATACAACCAACACGAGATCGACATGACATAATACATCCATTCCATATATAATCTGGAAACATACATGATCTGTTTGGTAACACATTCAATGAAGTCCTCCTACTTGCTAGGGTTAAAGGAATGACAAATAAACCTAGAGCCCTACTAGCCGGGAGTTACCCCGTAATACTTAGTAGGCTATACATGATAGCTAAACAGAAACAAAAGATCTATATAGTCTGCTAGCTGGGAGTAACCCATAAAAACTTAGCATTCTAATATAAAGCTTTAGCAATATGATAGAAAGGTAACCCTAGGCACTACTACCCGTGTCCTTTAAGGTGTCAACGCGTGCTCCAGCCTCCAAGGCCTGGGTACGTATGATATGCTCAATAGCACGATCATCTGCGTCCTGACGCTGCCACTCGTGGCGATACGCCTGAGTCTCTAACACTCTAATCCGTGCCTCTAGTGCCCTGATCTAAGCCTCAGACCTAGCTAAGGCCTGACTGGTCTCGATGCTCTCTTGCTCGTAAGCAAGCCTCTCTCTCCTCAATATCTCAATCTCAGCTCTTACATCAGCCCGGTCCTCCTGGGCCTCCTGATGCCGTGAATAAAAACCGCCAAACTCCTCCTCCCCCCCCCCCCCCCCCTCCCCCCCCCCCCCCCCTTCCTAGCGAACATTAAGCTGGTAACTGACCCTCATGTTGACCACCTCTACGGAGGCCATAGTCCTCCTCTTAGTATCTCAAACCCTGGTATCCACAATGTCTACAAAACTATGATCGACCTTACGGGGCGGGCCATGGAGTAGATATCTTGGGCTGTCATAGCATCAGTCAGCAGCATAAGACTCCCCAACCTCAACCCTAGGTGTAGGAGCAGTAAGTAGTAACCTCTTATGAGGCGGCGTGTCAGCCTCAGGAATGTCAGATCTGCGGCTAGTAGATGGTGCAGGTAGTGGTATAGGTAACAATGGTGGCGTCCCTGCTGGAAGTAGTGAATGATATATGGATGGTGTGGTAGCTCTTCCTCATGAGCCATGCTGCTCATAGTATGGTGGGGGTTGGATAAGTGTGGGATAGTCCATATGGTGGTGGTAGTGGCGGTGTAGGTGCAGAAGCAACCTCAGTAATGTATGGCTCTATAGGTGCCTCATCCTCAGCTGGCACTAAATCCTCAGGGTGCTCAGGCTCAGGAATGTACACGGGTACATAATCCTCTAGCTCCATGGGATCAGGTACATACTCTGAAGGATGTGGTGCCTACTCCAACAACTATCGGGCAGCCTCCTCGTAAGGATCCTCATGGAGGGACGGGTCATACCGAAGATCGAGCCTCAGAGTGGACGAAGTTCTAGGTAACACGCGTAATCATACGACATAACTGCTGTAACAATCAAAAATAACTTATATACAATATTAATATTAACTGGTATGGTATAGTAACGTAGTAATAATAATACGAACACGTAATATCAATTATGGAACGCATGCTAGTATAACCAACTAATGCAACAACTAGTGTATTTATGTCCCGTGAAAAACCCCTTCTTATGATGAATTCAATGTTTGAAAGAACAGTTAAGTCCATCAAAGCGCTATTTGACCTGGTTCTCTATAACCTTGGCTCTGATTACCAATCTGTAACACCCCTAAAATGGGTAGCAGCGGAATAAGAATCCAGGAGCGTTACTTCATAATAACATTGAACAAGACATGAGAGAACGACCACTAAACGTGTCGTTTGAAAATGATACTTTGGATTTAATAAATTATTGTTACAAAAGCTCAACGGCTAAACTTGTTCATTCTTAAAAATGCAAAGATTTTTCTACATGACAAATATCCCCAAAATGTGATGCACGTAAATCTTTATAGAAATGACTCCACAATAGAGTAAGATCCACGTGTATCCTTGTTTCTTGTACCTTATTAACCAGAGAAAAACATGCTTAAAACGGTCAACATAAAGTTGGTGAATTCATAGGTTTATATATGTATAAATCCGGACCGCAAGATTTCCCTGTGATAAATATCACAAAATGCCATTATGTTTCCCTAAGCTCATAACACTGAAGCTAGACATATATGAATACATATAAAAAATTGCCTACATTGCCCTGATGAGTTCCAACCTCGAACACATTCGGCCAAAATCGAGAGCATGAGCTAATAAACGTTCGGTTCTCGGTGATAGCTAGTCACCCGAACGGGGAGGGTCAATCCCAAATAGATCTATTTACAACACTCACGCTTCCAAACCTGAAAATGAACATCGCGATGATACCAGGCATATTGGGTTCAAGCTACTTAGGCAAAACGTAATCAATATATAAAAATGTCCACTTGCGTTCAATTATAAAACAAAGCATGTATTCTCAACCAACAACTTGTAATCAAATATTCATTTGTAAAACGTGGGGCTATAAACTCACCTCGAGTTAATGATAATCCGAATATAATAGAAAATGCGTCACGGTAAGGACTGAATGCTACCTAATTAAATATAGGCCGTATAAGTACTAAGCACATTATAAACTGAATATCGTATATAATTCTATATATCTACATCACCATACTATTGTGTAGAATGAAAACATATTTAAAAACCACATTTGTTAAACAAATACCCGTGTTCGTAGCTCGTATAAATCGAAGTAAATATTTAATTGTCCTTTATAATACTATTATAAAGTTTAAGAAACTATGTAGTAAAAATTCAATATCAATGATTTCTAAAATGTTTTCGCAAAAAAATTATTTTAGAAAACGAACCAACCACTATTTTGGGGTGGTGGGGGGGGTTGTTTGGGGTGTGCATTGTCCAGGGAAAATTGTCTAGTTTACAAACGATATATCCGAAAGATTATGAAAATCGGCATGTTTATAAGACCCCTTATGTCGATCCGAATAACTTAGTATGTATTACCGGTTACGGGCCTCAATTCGTGAACGCCGCAAAGGTCTCAAAACGCAGTATTCCGTAGCTGCAGAAGCATATACTGTTTTTTCATGCTTTTCTACATAATAGTTCCAATAAACTTTGAAACTCGTTATCTTACTCGTTTATATCTCCGTTTTTAAGCGATTCTTTCAAGCACGTTCTCGTAATAAAAAGTTCTTATTATGTTATGATGTATTTCCAAAAAAAAATTTCCTGAAGAAGCAGGGGGGGGTAAAAAAAATAGTAACCCTTTTTATAAAAGTAATAAAATATCGAGTAAACTGAATCGTCATAGTCTCCTACGTTTTATAAATCGTTTTTTTCGAGTATTTCATACCTATTTGGAATCATCATGAAGACAGTATATTTTTATAAAATGGTAAACCCACTTTTTTGAATACGAATCAATCATCCTTTTGTAACACTTATTATTATAACTTGTTTTATATACTTTTCAACTTTATAAAATACCACAAGTCTCCCATATCTCTTTATACCCTATGTCTTATATATTATTATGTCCATTAGTCCATGCTTTGTCCAATTGTCCAAGTTAACAAGTCCTTAACAATGCTCTTAAATCATAAACGTTCTTAAGTAACTTTTACTTTCTAGTTTATTCATGAACTTTTTATACTTAAACCAACATGTTACAATACTTATATTTCCATCATAATATGATATTAACAACTACATAACATATGAGAAAATATATAAAAGCATGATCACAAGTAAAATCCATTTTACATATTTAAAAGTATTCTAAATGGTGATTTTGCTACATAGAACATATATATACCTGAAATTATAAATATGAAGTGATTAGGGTTTTAGATAACCTTAGGTGAATGAGTGATGAATGGAAAAACAAATCACACCCTTGTGATTTAAACTTAGTTTTCCAAAGAAACCCTTGCTATGATTGTAAGCTTGAAAATGACTAACCAAGCCCTTCAAACTCTTAAGTATGCCTAAATAAATGTGAGAGTACTTGTGAATGTGGTAAAATGAATTTTATGGATTGTGTATGGTGTTGTGTATGATGCCGTGGGTGAGAGTGAAAGAAACAAAGAGATAAGTTGATTGTTTTGTAAAAGAAATGTGTTTGTGTTTCTATCCTCTTACTAGAAGTGAAAGTATATGTCTCTAGTGCTAGTCAAAGAACTCTTATTCAAAGACCAAGACTCAAGGAAACAGGGGAGTAAAACAAGGAAGTTTTTTTTCAATGGTAAGTGTATGTACAATGGTAAGTGTATGTACAATATCATATTGCTAAAAAATGTGTATGGTAAGTGTATGTACAATATCCAAAGACATGTTGGAGAAAGTCTTAAGGTTTTAATGGTAAGTGTATGTACAATATCATATTGCTAAAAAAATGTGTGATCCTTGTCCTTCTTTTTGAGATGTTTAATCGTGAGAGTTAGGGGAAATGACAAGACCCAAAATTTTGTGTTTTGACATTTTATGCAAAATATTTTACTTGTATGTTAAAATACTTGTAGTTATAAAGTGTAAAGTTCAAGTATAAATGCATATCTTGTAATGTATAGGTTTTAGTTAGTTTATTTAATGTACAATATGACTAACAATGTTAACTTGGGTAAAGTTTTATAAAACTTTAGGTATTGGGTAAAGACATGGGTATTTGTTGAAGCGTAGAAAAGTTTTGGTAGTTCTGGTGTATATCCAAAACTAATCACTATAACGTTAACCGATAAAAAAAAATGAACAAAGTGTTATAATTATGCTCATCAATAATTAATTATCTATAGCACATGGTATGACGAAAACATTAATTAGTTTGACGCCCGTTTACGTTGAATGATTATATTTAACTTACGCGATTTAATTAAATGACGCGAAATAAAAGCGAACGCGTAAAAGTCCAAAATAAATAGTTGAATTGTCAAAGTCGCGCACGATTCACAATGAAAAGAGAAACAAATTTTACAAAACCCACCTTCAAGTTTGCTAAAAGTTACAATCATCACTCTCTTTAATTTGTATATTTTGCTATAGTTAAGTTAAAAGCCACACAAAAACATGTTAAAAATAGTGACATATTTTAGGTCGAGTGCAGTGGTGGCTTAAAAAATGTCGAGAATGGGGCTTACCAACTTACGTGGACTTTTTGACTCTTTTGTTACTTAATTCGGCCAACCATATTCATAATTATCTTCCTGCATGACAAGACCCAACTATTCATTGAAATGATTCATTACCCTTTAACATCTATTATTTAAGGCCCTTATGCCGTTATATACCATCTTAAATAGTTTCCATAGTATTTGACCTAATACTGAAAAACAAAAAACAAAAATTCATCAACAAATTGATGGCGAGTCTTGTAGAACAACTCGCTCAGCGTATTGACCGAGAAATAGCTAGGGATCTTAAGGTGTACAAAATGCTTTTGGAGATTTCACAGGAACTTTATGTCAGCATGAATACTAGGAAGAAACTTATAGACGAGTTTAAAGAGATAGTTGGTTCAATGGTTGATATGTCAAGTATTCGCTTTCTCGATGGGCTTCAGTATCAGGAGATGAATATGCGTGTGGATACTTTGAAGCATGTCAACGAGTTTCACACTCGTTTGCTTGAGACATTAAACTTCATGTTAGTGATTAAGCTTATTAATTAGTTGGATTGTGCGGTTTATTAGGAATATATCTTTTTGGCTGTTGTTAAAACAATTAGGGTTTATGGTTGTTTCTGTAGTTTGTTGTTTCGTGTTTTGTTTTATGCTCCTGATATGTATTAGCCTTTGTTGATGGTTTGTTGCATTTAACTTTCTTTTTGGTGTAGCATTTAATTTTCTTTATTGTTTATCAAATGGGGTTTGTTGAAGATTAGTTAGCATGATAAATACCGTAATCCAAATCCATAAACCTTGTACAAAAATGTGAAACATATCATAATAACACTCTGGATTGACCTATCCGTAAGTATTTTCAATGTAAACATCACTGTTTTACGCCAGCGACATATTTTAGCCCAATAGCGGGTCAATGTTAAAATAAAAATAAAATCGGCGGGATGTCGTTTTAGGTGTTGTACCGATCGTGGCTTCCGTGCTTGGGTTGCCGAAACAAGTAGTTAACAACAGATTTAAGCAAATACGAGGCTACTTAACGGACCACGTATTTTAGCTAGTGGTGACAGCACCCCAAATCACACAAACATACAATGCTTTTGTTGGTATAAATACAAAACGTACAAATCAAATTGATCATCACAAGACACAAAATCTCATTTTTTATACGTATCACATATCATAAAAAAATTCAAATTCAATGGCATCATCTTCCTCAAAATCCACCCAAAAAAGCAAACACCCAAAATCTCACCTTTAAATCCTTCCTGCCATATTCTCTATTTCCAGCCAACAGTCGAGGCTTACCATCTTCTCCTACTCAACAGCATAAGCATTACCATTTTGCTTTGTGAATATTATTAATGTGATCAAGAAATGAATACCAGTCAAAAAGGTTTTAATAGGGAAGTAACAAATGGTGTTATAAAAAACCAATTCAGTTTGGTAGACGTTGCATTTATATCTCACAACCAACTTGCATAGTTACTTTCACATAATGAAGAAGTTTGGTTTACTAGGGTAGTGTTTATTACAAAGGTCAGTGGTGACGTCATCATAAAATCAACAAAAAGTCGCACTTTGGTTAAGGAAAAAGTCGAGCAAAGTTATCAGTTTATATTGGCGGGAAAATAAAGAAGTGTGGTTTAGCTGTCTAAGGTAGTGTGTAAGTTTACAACAGAATGTGTAATTATTAATGACCAAATACCTATAAGTAACATTGTCTATAAAAGTATACATAATTAGTACAACCAACCAAGCAACCAAAAGCAAATCATCTAGTTACAAACCAAATTGATCAAACACAAACTTAGTTACTAAACACACACTTGATACTTCGTGGACTAAAACGAATATGGGACGTCATTTTAGGTGTTGTCCCGATTGTGGCTTCTGTTCTTCGGTTGCAGAAACAAGTAGTTAACAACAGATTTAAGCAAATACGAGGCTACTTAACAGACCACGTATTTTAGCTAGTGGTAGTGGCACCCCTAATCACACAAACATACTATAACTATTAAGAAAGTAGGCTCATGTGTCTCAATTTGTATATAGATACGTCAAATGAATGGGACAGAATCAGTAGTAAATTAAGCCATATTCAAAAGTATATCATGCAAAAGAAACCGAAGGCTTTGGACATAGAACATAGTTCAAATTCATAAACTTAAGCGAAATACATGAAACCATCTAATTACGTAAACTACGAACCAACCAAAAATGACACACTAGCAAACATAATACTCTGATCTAGATTATTAGACATATATAGCCATTCCCTTTACGATTCACCAAATAAAATCAGTTAGCAAAACAATTTAAAAACCTTATATCTCTTCCTCATCTTTGTTTTTACAATGACTTTTGACAAGATTTTTTTCACCCCGTTATCTAATTTCTAAGTTCCGCCACTGGTTGTAGGAGGTGAGTAATATATAGAACGATCCTTATCAGTAGACAAAATTAGTAATTCATTATAGGAGCTGATAAAAAAGGTACTTTCGTCTCCTTCTAAACCAAGAGGATGAAATTCTTGTGACAAAGGTTGGTAGACATTCAAGTGTTGTAGTTAAAAAGAAAGGGTGGCTTATGACTTCAACTATATGTTTCTGTTCTTTGTAAATCCAACTAAGTTTAACCTGCGACGGGTGTCAATGCTGAATAACCTTTTGAACGATGTTATGGAACCACATTTGACCTTTATCACCTATGCAACGAATAATTTATAATCATCCCCTATCTCGTCTCCATAAATAACAATAGACTCTCCCAGCTGCTTACACATATAGAAAGGTTTTGGGAGGTGGACTCTTAAACTGTTAGGTATGTCTATCACTTGAAATTTATAGGTATTCAAGTCAAATGAAACGAACATATAAGTTTTGTTTGAAATACCATCAACAGAAACAATCCGTTCTCTAGCAGCCCAATACATAAAACAACCAATAGCAATGTGATTTGATCGTTTTAGCAGGATTGATTCATGAGGTAGATGTGTAGGCGAAAGCGGCTTCCAGCACCTGGATCTCAATGTATATAAATACACAGCCCACGGTACTCCTTTCGATACCGGATATGATATCCTTATCATGGCAGGATCAAAAGTCAAGGGATGAACACCAAACCCAAAGTAATTTTTTCGCGGCATGCATTAGTAGGCCCATAAGGGACATATATACCAACTGTTTTTTTATTGATGGGTTCCAAAGAGTAACAAACTTATAAGAAAAAAAACACCACAATCCGTGCGAACTACCATTAATATTATAAGTGCGATATAATCCATTAATAGGATTTGACCTTAAATTACAAAAAGATGGAGGAATGTGTTGCTCTTGGGTTGAAGAAAAATTATCATCAGCTAATAAACATAAATCATTTCTAACAACTTCATCTTC
>BQNB010143810.1:0-16941 GCA_026074375.1 Tanacetum coccineum | reverse complement strand
CATGATTTGGAACTTGGAGCAGTAGTGTTCGCTCTCAAGATTTGGAGGCACTATCTGTACGGAACCAAGTGTACAGTGTTCACTGATCATAAGAGCTTACAACACATTCTTGATCAGAAGGAACTAAACATGAGACGACGCCGATGGTTAGAGTTGCTTAGTGATTACGATTGCGATATTCGTTATCACTAAGGGAAAGCCAATGTCGTTGCTGATGCTTTGAGCAAGAAAGAACGAAAACCACCGTTAAGAGTTCGAGCCTTAGTCATGACTATTAGTTTGGATCTTCCCAAACAAATCTTGAATGCTTAAACTGAAGCACAAAAACTAGAGAACATCAAGAATGAAGATGTTTGAGGAATGTTGGTTGAAAACGCTAAAAATCCAGAGGCGATTTGGACGGAAAAGTTAGAACCCCGTGTGGATGGAACCCTATGCCTCAATGGCAGGAGTTAGTTACTTTGTTATGGAGATTTACGGACTGTGATCATGCACAAGTCCCACAAATCAAAATACTCTATACATCCGGATTCTGACAAGATGTACCAAGACATGAAAAAGCTATATTGGTGGCCCAATATGAAGGCAAACATCGACACCTATGTTAGCAAGTGTTTGACCTATGCTAAGGTCAAGGCTGAACATCAAAAACCATCCGGATTGTTGGTACAACCCAAGATACCTGGATGGAAGTGGGACAACATCACTATGGATTTTGTTACTAAGCTTCCTAAGTCGTCGTAAGGCTACGATACTATTTGGGTGATCGTTAACCGACTCACTAAGTCTGTAATCTTCACACCGGTGAGAGAGACTGATCCTTTGGATAAACTTACAAGAATGTACCTAAAGGAGGTTGTTACGAGGCATGGAATACCTGTTTTAATCATTTGTGAACGCGACCCGAGGTTCTCATCAAATTTCTAGAAATCACTTCAGAATGCTTTAGGTACTAACTTGGATATGAGTACTACGTATCATCCACAAATGGATGGACAAAGCGAGAGGACTATTCAAACTCTCGAGGATATGCTGCGTGCTTGTGCAATCGACTTTGGAAAGGGTTGGGTTAACCATTTGCCATTAGTCGAGTTCTCTTATAACAATATCTATCCCGCTAGCATCAAGGCCGCACCATTCGAAAGTGTCGTTCACTTGTTTGTTGGACCGAAGTTGGAGAAGCTCAAATTCTTGGTCCAGAACTAATTCAAGAGACCACTGAGAAAATCGTCCAAATCAAGCAAAGGATGCAAGCCGCTCGTGATCGACGGAAGAGTTACGCCGATCTGAAGCGTAAACCGATGGAATTCCAAGTCAGGGATAAAGTTATGCTTAAAGTTTCGCCTTAGAAAGGGGTTGTACGTTTTGGCAAACGGGGGAAGTTAAACCCTAGGTATGTTGGACCTTTTAAGGTGTTAGAAAAGGTTGGAGAGGTTGCTTACAAGCTCGAGCTTCCAAAAGAGTTAAGCAGGGTTCACAATACATTTCGTGTATCCAATTTGAAAAAGTGCTATGTCGACGAACCGTTAGCCGTTCCGTTTGATGGACTTCATTTTAATGGCAAGCATCAGTTTGTTGAGGAACCCGTTAAGATCATGGACCGTGAAGTTAAACGGTTGAAGCGAAGCCGCATTCTATTAGTCAAGGTTCAATGGAACTCCAGGCGAGGTCCTGAGTTTACGTGGGAACGCGAGGATCAATTCCGGAAGAAATACCCACATTTGTTTACAAAGACCGCACCGTCAAAAAGTGCCGCGTCTTAAGCCTTGAGGACAAGGCTCGTTTAACGGGGGAAGTCTATAATACCCCGTGTTTTCAAGTCATTGACGACGTCAATAAATCTACTATTTATTTTAGTGTTGTACGAGTTTACTTTTAAGATTAAAGTGTTAAGTTAAACCGCGTAAGCTAAAATGCCATTATTCAATGTAAACGGCCATCAAACAATTAAGCGTTTACATCAATCAAGTATTAAATAATTATTTTGAGAATAATTATGGGCTTTGTTCATATTATTTTTATCGGTTGCGTAAAGTGTATACGTTTCGCGATAAATTACGTTTAGGCATAACCGGAACCACCAAAACCTTTCTACGCTTCAACAAATACCCACAATTGTACCCAATACCCAAAATTTTATCATTTTATTAACCAAGAAGCCATAAGGCCGGATATGGATAGATAAAACACAAGGAGATATTTAACTTTGTATTAGAACACATGTTATATTCATTTAGAAGCAACCGTCTTACAATATTCACCAACTAGTCTTACATATTATGACAACAAGTAAACACCCATACCAATCACCTTCCAAGCCACTCCCCCCTATGGGTTTCTTACACAAGTTATTCCAAGTAACCATAGTTAGGTTAATGAGATATTTGTAGGATATAATGGAGAAAGACTTGTAGAAAACATACACTACACTTCCTTAAGAAAAATCAACACAAAAACCTCTCTTTTGTCTCCCTCTAGCCCACGGCCAAGATCCAAACACACACAAAATCCATATCAAACTTAATTACAACACTTACACACATTCCTACATGATATCTAAGATGACCTAAGGTGATTGGAAGGTTTCCTTTAAGGTTTACAAGGGTTAAACAAGGACAAAGCAAGATTAGGGTTTCTTGAAAGCTAGGGTTTTCTTGGTGTTGCAAGCTTTGGGTTTTAATCTAAACAAGGGTTTAGATTGTGTTGTCTATCATCATTGTTCATCATAAGGTCATCTAAAAACCTTTATCTTTTCATTATCATGATTATATGTGTATATGATGTTTATATAGCTAAATCACCATTTAGGACTTTTGAACATGTAAAAGGGATTTTTACTTGTGATTATGCTTTTGTACACTTTTTCATATGATATTAGGTTGGTAATATCATGATATAATGGGGTTATAAGTGTTGTAACATGTTGGTTAAGTGTAAACATGTATATGTACAAATTAGGGTTTTAAGGATTACTTAAGAAAGTTGTGATTTAAAAGTATCATTATGGACTTGTTAACTTGGATATTTGGACAAGATATGAACTTATAGACTTTATTATATATATGACATATGGTATAAAGTGAGGTGGAAGACTTGTGGTAATTTTACAAAGGTAAAAAGTACATAAAACAAGTTTATATAAAAGTATACTTATTGATCATCAAGGGGCTGTTTGGATTTCGAATTTCATACAGTGGGTTTGATGTTTTATAAAGATAATACGTCTCATGACGATTCCAAAAAGGTAAGAAACTCGAAAAACGGATTAATAACGAAAAAGATACGCTAATTACGAGTTATACGTTAATTAAACGGATTTATAAAATAACTTTTATAAATATTATACAAAACAGAAAGTTTGGTAGTTTTAACAGATTATACATATTTTTAGGATTCCAAAACAATAAGAAACGTAATTTTTCGATTAAAAACGAAGAAGTTATGAATTACGCAAGTTTATATACTTAAAATGTATAAAAATATTTTTATAAAACTATTTTTATAAAAAGTTACTGTTCATGACAGAAACATTAATTTTTGTAAACTTCATAAATAAATAGAACTTTCAATTACGAGAACGTGCTCGAAAGAATTACTAAAAACGGAGCTAAAACGAATAAAATACGACGTTTACGATAATTCGAGTTTATAAAAGTAATTTTATAAACTATGAACAGTAAAAATTACTGTTCATCAGCAGACCCCACTTATTAAAAATGTGATAATTTTGATAACAAAGACGTGGTCGAAGGAATCGCTAAAATCGGGATTAAAACGAACAAGTTATTGCATTTACGGGTATTACGACAATTAAATTTATAAAAGTAAATTTATAAAACGTCATGAACAGTAAAAGTACTGTTCATCAGAAGGTTATAAAATATAAAAATGTAATATTTTTATACATCATCTCAATACGAAGACGTGGACGTAAGAAACGCGAGAAACGGGTTTAAAACGGAAAAGTTATGCTAGTTTTACTAAAACGATAATTATAAACGTTTTCACTCTATAACAACGATTTCTAAATTACAAATAGACGGTGATGAAGCTATATAGAATTATATGTAGTTATCAAAGTACTATATTACTAGGGAGTTTCATAATGAGGCCTCTTCGGGGTGGCGTATCGACGAGTTGTTGGATTTACGATTTAAAGTGTCCTAGCTCCTCATACGTCATATGACCTATTAAATTATGATAGCCCGATACGATAGTATGATGTAAAAACTAACCATAGACTTGTATATGATGTTAGTTAATCAAAAGCGATAGTGCTTATACGACTATGTTAATTTAGGTTGCATTCGTCATTTATGTGTACGCGTATCTGTGATATTGGGATTATCAGGTATCAGGTGAGGTTCCATTAGCCCTACATTTTTACGAATTCATGATTTATAACTTTGGGGGGCAAACATGCTTGTTTTATAAATTGGACGCAAGTGTATATTTTATATTGATTACTGTGTTTTGCCTGATAGTAGCGAGAACCCAAGTTCCCCCCCCCCCCCCCCCCGCCGCCCACCACTTCGCCCCCCCCCCACACCCATCCATCCATAACAAAAAACAAATAAAAAAAATAAAAAAAAAAAGACTGTCAACTTGCTAGATGTAGTTGTGAATTACATTATGTAGCATCGAATGTTAGAATAGATCTATTTGGAATTGACATTCTCGTTCGAGTGTGATTAGCTATCACAGGATTTAAGAACGTTCTTAGCATGTCGGATTTGGGATGTTTAGGGTTGAACATTGAATCTAGCAGATATAGCACGTATATTTATTATTGCGATATCTAATTGTCGAGCTTCTCGTGTCTAAGCTTAGGAACTTCAACGTAATTGATTTTGTGATGTCTGTATATTTGTTGCATAATCACGGGAAAGTCTTGCGGTCTACATTATTTATAAATTTATAACTATGAATTCCCACATTTTTGTTGACGTTTTAACGCAATATTTCAGTGTGGTAATAGGACGAGGGGTGCAGGGCTTCATTGGTGACACTTTTGGTTATCACGCTAAAGATTTGGATGTAATATGTTTTAGGAAATGTATTGTCAATCTTTGTAATATCAAACACTGAACAAGTAAAGCTGCATGCTTTGTGTAACAAGTCTTTTATCAAATCCAATGTATCATTTTAAATGACTTTTTGTCGTTCTTATATATCTTGTACTATTGATCTGAGAAGTAACATGCCCCGGATATCCTTATTCCGCTGCGACCCAATTTGTGGGAGTTACATTTATTGTAAGTTTTGAGATATGTAAGATGATGTTAACTTCAGCGCGCTCACCATGGAGCAGTACATAGCTTTGATTCCAGATGACATTAAACTAGGCATAGTGAACCCTAAGATTGGCGATGACGTCGAATTTGAGATAAATGCAAACTTTATGAGGGAATTAAGACGCAAACTTTTTGCAGGCACCGATGATGAAGACGCTTACGAACATGTGCGTACGGTACTAGAGATTCTGGATCTCTTCCACTTCCCTGGCGTCACTCACGATGCAATTATGCTTAGGGTATTTCCAATTACACTCAAGGGACGAGCCTTGAGATGGAAAAACAGGCTTCCAGCAGGGACAATCACTACATGGGATCTCCTTAAAAAGAATTTATTTGGAGATATTGTCACCCTTTCATAACTACTAAGAAATTAGAAGAAATCCACAATTTCAAGCAAGAGAGGGACGAGACATTGTATCATGCTTGGGAAAGATACAATGATCTTCTTTACCAATGTCTGCTGCACGATCTGAACTATCAACAGAAGGTTCATATCTTCTACACTAGATTAGACATCCCCACCCGCAAAATTCTCAACTCTAACGGGTTCATTCCTCTGATGAAACCAACACAAGCCCTGGAATCAATACAGGTTATGGCAGACAATTCGCATGACTGGTATGATGAAACAACCACTGGGGAAAGAATCAACGATGTCCTAGACAATGTTGATGCCATTCACGAAAATGTCAAGGGAAACATCTAGCCAAGGAGTACCATCTCAAAAAAGAGGATGAGGCAATCAAGCATAGAAGATATATGGAATCCTTGGAAGAAACCATCATTAATTTTTGTAAAGACACAATTAAAAAATAGACCGCGGATAATGAAAGGATGAGGAAGATCCTCGAAAACACAGAATCGAACATAAGGGCACTTAAAACTACAACAAAGAACCTACAGGAAAAAGCTTATCAATTAACCCATAAAGTCCTCACTAATACATGAGAAAAAGTCAAGGCAATAACGACAATGGGTAAGGAAAACATAAAGGATCTGGTTCCTCGTGACTTATCATCTACGCTATTTCTATGACATTTGAAGGAACAAATGGGTAGCCCTTACAGAACTCGCGAAACCGTTCGCATGATTGGAATTCCTAAGGAAATTCACAACGCGAGAGCTCAGGAAGATAAAGGGGACATGGATGTCGGTTGGGACATTACAAGCAAGGATGTAGAAAGGCTGAGGCAATTTCTAGCACCTACATACACACTTTACCCAACCTTGAACCAGTAGTGCAACCATATATACCACTGGGACCAGTCCATGATAAGGATAAAATTATAAGGAAAAAGGAACATGATTATGATATTCCTCTAAATGATTACATAATGCAACCTTTGACCCCTCAGACGGTTCACATCACACCACCTAACGACGATTATGTAGCACCGGCTACAAATCCTATATCTAACAAGCAATTAAACATATTCGAGGAGGAATTTTCTAATATTACAAAGATTTCCAAAAAGGAATATGATAACCCTGTTATAAAGACATATGATTGTGAGACCTTCATTCAGAAATTATTACAGCAAGTGAGCCAATCATCAAAGGAAATGAAATCTCAGCAGCAATATGGTTCTAATTTATCATTCCCCTACCCAATAGCAAATCATGGTTTTTATTGCTACTCTCACTCGCACTTAATCTCAAGTGAGGGAAGGAACACCATATTGCTTGGAAAATAAGGGTGGAGTCAAGCTCGTGACTCAAACAAAAACAATCGCTTTATGGGAGGTACCTCATGACTATCTTTCATTCTGCATATTAGTTGGTTTGTATGTTTTCAACTTTGTTTTGCAGGATCTAGCAGCTAGGAGGCATTTATCGAGACCAGCTCGACCCATAATCATGTGTTAACTTTGCTAAATCAACTAAAGTTTACGCCGTAACCATTTCAGTTACGACGTAATCCATTTCATGGTTACGTCGTAACACTTTAAAAACATAAAAAAAATTTACACCCACATGATTACGGCGTAACCACAAGAGTTACGCTGCAACCTCCTTCTGAAATCCTAAAAAATTATGTTTTAAACATATCTAAACCTTGTATACATAAATGGACTTTGTGTGTATGTTCTCTGGAAGCCCTCACAAGACTAAACTCGTCCACTTGGGCCGCCAAGTGGTTTAAAAGGCTTGTTGCATATGCTAAATGGAACCATGATTCCTACGAAAGTGAGTTAGGTTTATATTTCATGTACACTACATAATTCTTGTATAATGATTTTATGCTTTGATTTGTTTTTATGATCACATGGGATAAAGAGCTTACGGGGGATGGAGATAATCTAAAAGATTTCCGCCAAATTTCAAATCTCGAAGAAATGCTCAGGGAGTTTCTTGTCTTAATTCCACTCTTTCCTTTTTATTTCATTTCCTTAATGTATAATAGGGACATTGTACAAATTAAGTGGGGGGATGGGAGTAGAATTAATATTTAACGTATGTTTTGCCTTCGATTTTCTAGTTTTCTTTGAAAATTATGCCAATTTAAAAAAATTGGACATTTTTTTCTTAAATAACTAGAATTAATCTTTGCCGAATGCACATTATCCTTTGTTATTACTTGGTGAGATTTAAGCCTAATATTCCGTTTCCATCATATTACTCAAAAATCCACCAAAATATTGAGTGTGCCGGTAGTATTGTTGACTTTAGAACTTGGCTTGTACATCATTTCGAGACCTAATTGATTAGCAAGAATAAATAGTTCAAGAAGGCAACACTTAGGAAATCACCCAAATAGCCTATATGTGTGTGTTTATCGACTTGTTACACTAACTTGTCTACCTCCCATGATAAACCCGTTTGTTACACTCATTATTAGTGCAAAATACCCCTAGATCACCCTTGTTAAACCAATCTATATTTTCACCCTACTCTATATGTTTCGTTACACCATTTCACCTTAGCCTACCTTGTAGTCTTAATTTTTTTTTTGTTGAAATTTCTAGCTACTTAAATCCATGGTTTGAGGGGAATGGGAACGAGAATTATATGCATTTGTGGAAGACCAATCAGTTATGATCTATATAGACCCCCTGTATCATCACTTTCTCTATTGTTTATCTCAAGTGGGGGGAATGTGCGTATAATATCGGATGTTGCAGGGGCAATAATTAAAGATATAAACTCCTGTAGAATTTGCATATTTATCATGAAGAAAAGAGGGTGCAACAAAAAGCCACCCATGTGCTAAAAATGTAAAGATGGTGCAAAATAAAAAATATGAAATGGAGCTATAGGCCAATTATTGCCCAGACATCTCAGTTATTATGAAGAAGGGAGCTAGTAGCCATTATTACACTAAGACGGTTCAATACTCATGAATGTAATAGAGATATATCCATTATTAAAGATCTTGAGTGTTTAGACTTAAACTCTTGGACCCTTGGATGGACAGTAGCTAGTTATGACAACCTTTAATTATTTTAAACTATTTGTTTTGTGTTTTTATTAACACCCATTAAATGTGTATCCCATGTCTATCCTAACCCTTTATCACCCTTTAAAACCATATTACCCTTGTTGCCTTGAGAATAATTTCAGCTCTAATTCTAAACTTAGTGCAGATTTGTGTACATTCCAAGCTTATGATAGAATACATGCTATGACTGTGAAAATGAGCGATCACCCAAAAAATGAAGCACTTAGACTAGTGGAGACCTGAGTGACTTTTTATCCCCTTTTCGTAAGGTGTTCGGCTTTGATGTTTTCTAGCATAAGATTTTTATAAATTCATTTCTTGAAGTTATTCTCGAGAAATCTTTTTATGAAATATTCTAATAGGTTTTACTTGAGGGCAAGCAGAAGTCAAGTGGGGGGATATTTGATAACATCAAATATTTAATACTTTTTGGTGGCAAAATACCCCCTCTATTACCTGCAAATATTTCACCAATGCTCGAAAACGAGATATTTTCTATCATTTTGTAGTTTTTATGTGAAATGCTAAAAAGTGACAAGAAACAAGGGAAAAGGGAATCAAAGTGTAAATATTTGAAGAATGTTATGGCGTAACATAAAAAATGGTTACACCGTAACATATATTAAGCAAGTACGAAGATCAGCGACAACGTTACAGCATAACACCATATCTAGTTACGCCGTAAACATATATTTGGAAGGAAATCTTGTCAAAGTTAGAGTTACGGCGTAACACCATATCTAGTTACGCCGTAACCATAAATATCTACAAATATGGAATGAAGATCACGTACTTATGGACATTATTTGAGGGTTATGGCGTAACAGCATATCTGGTTACGCCGTAACAACTGCTTAAATATGGAATGCCATGTATGATGGTTATGGCGTAACACCTTTATTGGTTGCGCCGTAACAGGTTCGATACCGATAAATAGAGGCCTCATCCAAGCTATTCCGACATCACTTCCTTCACAACCAATTGGAGAGGCGATAAAGGCTTCCAACCTTCGAAGAATTCTACCTGGAGTCCAAGAGAGATCACACTTTACTTACTTTTTGTAGTTAATCGTTCAAATACGAATACTGTAAGAATTATGAGTTTTCAATCTATGATTTCTTCTATTTCTTGTTGTGTTTCCGTTACCATGAGCGGCTAAGCACTTAAAGTGCTGGCCTAGTTATGTAATTACTGTTGTTATGATGTTTGTTTCCTGTTAGATTATGGTTTCATTTAATATTCCTTGACTATAGTGTAACCCTGGGTTTTTGTAGTACAGGTGGTTTGGACCTAGCTTGCCTCATTATTAGATTATCTAGTCAATATGGGATCCAATTGGTACTAGGGAGGATTACTAACTCCTTACCTAATGTAGGAACTAACTGGTCACTACACGTATCACTTAATATACTTAAAAACCACAAGAACTCTTTTAGAGAGGGTTAAAAATCTTTATAGATTATTAGATATGTTTTGGGAATAGTTGGAATTAATCACTGCAACCTGGATAACCTACCTCCCAGACGATTTGGGACTGATTCAGAATCACAGAGAGTATAGGATAGACTAAATATGTACATTCAAGTCTATCGACCTTAGAAACCACTAATGAAACCATAGTTTAACATTGCACAGGACAATGTTTTCATAACAGTAGTAATGAAGTAACTAGGTTAGCACGTTTTCTCTCTTGATATCTCCAACTCTTTTAATTTTCGGTTATTTATTTTACTGTTATTTATTTCAAATCAACTCAAAAGCCATTTTCAAAATGTGACATTTCAAATTAAAACTAATTACAACTTAGCTCTCGGGACGATCTCGGATTTACCAATTTGTACTACCCACGATCGGGTTCTCTGCTCGTTAGTGCGTTGTCAGGTAGATCGAGTTTCGTATAATTAAAACTTGATAAAAATATATTTTAAAATAAAATACGCTTCAGATATTACTTAGCTTCACTATATTTACATCAAATATTACTTAGTTTATCTAATTCTTTGGTTTGTATTCCATTTGTATTGGTTAAATGAAATTTGGTCAACTTTTTAGCCGCTCATTCAAAGTCTTACTTGAAGAGTGTTGTTGCGTTATCATAACCTATGTTCACTTATCCATCTTCTTCGAGAGTTTCATAAGATAGTTGAACTGGATATTTTAGTAAGAGTTCCATGATTGATAGGAACAACCCATGGTAAAAAGAAATCTAATCCAATAATCTTATTGATATTGTCTTTAAGGCTATCATTGTATGACGAACATATATAGGATCGACATTATGAAAACTCAGTTACTGTATGTTTTAAGGATGGGATAAAAGTTTGTTTACGTAGTCATGATGTAGTTAGGTTCATAATGAAAGCCTACAATGGTCTCAAGTTAGCTTTATTACTTTCATATGCCATCTAAGTTTTGTTGTACAATACTTGGTGTAACTCCATTTTATTTCTTTTTTTAAGGATTTTGTTATAGATAAGAAGTAATGGGATGCTACTTGCAAGTTGCAATTTTGGCTTTCTAGAATCAAGTGATTTCACATATGTGTAAGCTGTAACTCATTTTCTTGATTTCATACTAGGAGATGTGTCTGTTAGCATTAACAACCAGTTGAAATCGAGGAAATAAAAATATATGTTGTTTTCATGATGGTTTACCATTTCACCTTATACCTACTTAGTATTATCTATATTATTATGGAGTGAACCCGCCCGTTAATATGAAAGGTTTTGAAACTGTAATCACAATATATTAACCGGACCAAAACAGACAGACTCGGACGTAATTGAACCGTCTAATATTAACCAAACCAAAAAACACCAACCCTAGCCTACCAGAACCGTTTTGATCCTTTCATAGCGAACTATACTCAATACTCAAAATTATTAAGCCAAACTCATTCTTTTATAAGAGAGTATATATATATATATATATATATATATATATACTCTCTTATAAAAGAATGATTTTTTGAGCCCCTAATTAATTTTTTCTAAAAATATCATTAAACCTTAAGCTGACACGTGGCTTTTAAATTCTCTTATGCAACCATCCTTTAAGATCGACATATAACAAAGTTTGACTAAAACAATAAATGCTCATCCCCTCTTTTCAGCCCTAAAATAACTGGTATCAGTTATCACAAATAAATCTGAAAATAGCAATCATCCCTAAAATTAAACGCTTCAAATCAATTGATGATAATCAGTATCTTCTACCCAAAAGGTGCGTTTTTTTAAATAGTTTGATTGTTTGATTTTTTGCCCTCAATATTTCCTTGTTATAGTTTTTGGGGTTTCACTTTTAGCAGCAATCAATTGGTATATTTTATTTTGTTCGCTTTTTTAAGGGGGGGAGGGGGCGGGGGCGGGGGGTTATAATTAGTTTAATGTGTTATCATTAGTTATAATTAGTTTAATAGGGTTGTGTTGGTTGGGTCCGATTTGATTTGGTTCCATTGCTATAATTTAAATTAATTTATATATAGATAGTATGCTAATTAGTAAAATAATGGTTGTTAATTTATAATGATTCGATTTTAATATATGAATGCTACACTTATTATAGGTAAAGTGTTTTTCTTGATTGAGAATTTACAATCCTTTCTATGAATACATTATTCTGATTTTCCTTAATAGAGTCTATAAAAGCATGTTGAAATTGTCATTCGTACATCACACTAATCTCTTCTTCCTTCTTATCAATAACCAAATGGCTAGGTTTGACAACGGTTTCATCTCGGACCTCACTGCTGTAAGAGACAATATTATCTTACGTGTACGTATTGTAAGGACCTAGATGCAACCGATGCATAATAACCCAAAGGTTATCAACATGGAATTCATCATAATGGACGAGCAGGTATGACAAACATAATTAAATATGTGTTTTGATTACTAATTGTCTACTTAATCTGAGTATGTGTATCTTTTATATTCTTACAGGGTGCGAAAATGCATGCTACCATTAGATCTAAGTTGGTCCATGTGTTCAAGCAACAATTGAATGAAGGTGATGCGGTCATGCTGCGGATGTACAGTTTGGGTCAAACCCAACCTACTTATCGAGTTGTTCCCAGCCCGATAAAACTAAACTTTGTAAGCAAGACCCAAGTTAGTCAGTGTGTTGATTTCAAAGGGTCCGTTCATGGCTTTGTCTTCAAGCCCTTTAAAGAGATTTTGCAATGTTAAACCGAAGCCATGGGCCAATTTGGTAAATTATGAACTTGCATTCTATGTTAAAGTTATATTTGTGTTTTTTATACATATTTTACAGCATATTTTTGTTCCTAGATGTCATTGGCCAAGTAATTGAGTCTCCAGATTTAGACAACTATGGTGGAAACGGTAATCAGGAGAAAAAGAAACCTCTTAAGCTGATGGACCTTGAGTAAGTATATGGCATAGCTTTTGTCAAAATTAGATAAGAAATGTTATATGTACCTGTACATATAATTTAATATATCTTCTATATATATTTTCAAGGGGCACGGAACTAAACTGTATGCTTTGGGGTGATCATGCTGATCAATTTACTGAGTTTTTGAAATCATGTGACGATGTTGGATTGCTTATTGTTGTTATTCAGCTTGGTAAAATGAAGAAATAGGATGGTAAGTTTAATCAATTAACAAATTCATCTATACATTTATCTATGACATATAATATTTCTGAATATATATTTGTTATAGGAGCGATGCAAGTTCAAAATGCTTTTTTGGTACCAAATTATTCATGCATAATGGAAAGGAAAGCATTATGAACAATGATATGAAAGAAATTGAGGATTTTAGACAAAGGTATACCATATCCATCTATATTCTGAAGTCATATTACCTGTTCTTACTTTTATACTTCTAAAGTCCATATCTACCTGTGTGTAGCCAATTATAACTTTGTTTTTACATAGTACATTTTAAATTTTTCTGTTTATGTTAGTGTGTATTGAGCCCAATACGAACAAATCGACTATTTTGCCTCAAGATATTGTATAGCCTCTAAATAGTTCTTGGCTCATGAAGGTTTTCTAACTAAGTATCCATGGACTTTGATTGACGCTTCCAATAAGTGATGTAAATATCTGTTTAAAAGGCGATTTATTAAGTATAGTTAATTGTACTTTGCACTTATTTTAACTTATTCTCATGTTATTGGTAATTTACTTATCTTTTGTTTTGTGGTAGGGCGAAGTGTCTGTAATTGTGGCAATTGTCATCCTCATTCAGGAGGAAGAGGGTTGGTGGTATCTGGGCTGTAGAAATTGTAATAAAAAGGTGGTGCGTGTTGATGAAGTCCTTGATCCAGAAGATAAGGATACCTCGGCTTCTATTAAAGGCACTAATGGCTATTTTTTTCAAGACCTGTGATGTTCCGTGTTCAAGTGTTGTGACAAGGTATTTCAAAACTACTCATTATCGATACATATATCCACCTTTTTATAAAAACTTATGCTATGATTATCTTGTACTTAAAATGCTTAGTGAGACCCCGTGTAGAGGTAGATTCTCCGTATGCAGTGTCATGTTCAGGATGAGATAGGCACTACAAGCTTGGTCCTATGTGAAAAGGAAGTGAAAAGTTTATTGAATGTAGCTTCTACATATTAACTTTTGGCCACAAGAGAAAGGGTAATCTCATATAAGCCCCTATCTTATACCAAAATGCTTTCACATGAAACTTCACACAATGCTTTTATATATGCAGAATGGTAAGCTTGATGAATTCCCGTCTGACTTATAGATTTCCGATATAATGATCGCAAGTATGCTTCAAAATTAATTATTGGACGATTGGCCAGTCAAAAGATACGTAATTACCATCATGGACCGTCCAGATAATGTCTGATGATCCTGAGATAATAAATGCACTCATTCCAGTGATAACACCATCAAAGGTACTAATTTATTTATTTTACACCTCTTAAGCAGGATCCTATTAACTTTGTAGACATATCCTGCCATCTTTAAACACCTGCAACCTGCACACCTTTGATTTGAATACTCAACCAAATGATAACACATAGAACCTTATTGACTTAATTACCATTGAAAACAGATAATGTATTCACTGAATTGTTATCAGACCTGATACAAACAAACCCCATACTTAAATCAGATAGATTGACAGAACCTCATAATTTCTTACATAATGTATACACACTAATATTGCGTAGCAGGGTTATGTTCTTATGTCTGTTTTAATTACATCATGATCAAAGAAGTGATGTTGCTGTAAAGGATACAAATGTGCCACAACTGGTAATAATTACCACGTTTATAACCTTTAGCTATATACTATTAAATTGTTCCTAATATGATTTGTCTATATTTTAGGATCTTGCATCTGTTATGGATGATAATGGGACCCCGTTCGAACTTTTTAAAAGCATTACAAGTACTCCTAACAATAGCGGTTCGACCAACAAACCCAATGGAGATGGTATGCTAGGAGATGAGGGCTCAAACACAAAGAGGCAGCTGATTGAAGAGATGGGCGAGAAGAATTAAACCCACTCTAAGTGATCTTTTAAATCATTGAATAATTATAATCCACGAAACTTTTCTTTCATGTTTTTTCTTTCATGTTTGTTTGAATGAATTGAAATGGGGTTGCCACTTCAACACAACGTGTATTTTATTGTTTTCGTTCTGATTATTTTCTTGTGTATATTTTAGCAGGTACGTTTAATGTAATATTAAATAAGAGGATCAAAATTGTTTGTTTTCTTATCAAAGCATCGTTTTAGTTTTCATGTTTATCATGTGATGTCATGTTGAATTTGAAAACTTTATTCAAACCATTGCCCATGAACTATTAACCTTTTCTAACATGTTTTGAAATTTGACTCAAGGTCTTAATTATACTTCTGTAAATGAGTTTTCATATTATACATTTGCATATCTATTTTTAGAAGAGTCGTTTGTGATTCATTATTTTTATTTGGATCACTATATGCAGGCGTTCGCTAATACTGCAAAGATATATGTATTTTGGTTTTGGATTTCGTTTTATAAGTTGGACTTCATTTTATAAGTTAGCCTAATACTGCATCTTCTGTAAACTGTTTAGTTGTTTTGAGATTATACATTTGCATATCGCTACCCTCCACTGAAACAAGTTAAATCGGACCCACAACCGTTAACCCAGGTGATCCATTTGGACATCTTAATATTAAAGAGGAACCAACCAAAAATTATTGCAGGCATACTTAGATCAAAATGACTGAACAACCCTTTGAATTACTCTGCAACTCGTTGTCCTACTATGCAACTCGCTATCCTTTTATGTAAATAGTTTATTGGTTGGCCTTTTGTACTTGCCATGTATAACATATGTGTTCATGAGCCGAAACAAATACCCCTTATCTAATCAATTAACATAGGTGGTGAAGGAAAAAAGAATAAAACAAACAATCTGCCTGCAAGAAACATGCGAAACCCACTTTGTTAGTCTGTACACTCAAGGATATATACTTTACTTGAGCTATGAGTACAGAGGTTTGAATGAGTTAGTTTATTGCATACGTTTAATGTTGGTATCTAGTTTAGTATCAATAGGTAAAATAAAGAAAAAGGCATATTACTTTCACACTGTCCAAACACCCATATTTTTTATAATCAAGAAAAAGGCAAACGAGGCGGATAATTCATTCTCTTTAATTCCTAAATCTGATATATATACTATATTATATAATATTATAGTATAATATATATATAGTATAATACACAATATGTATATAGCCCATGTTGTTGAACTTCATTTTTTGATCTATTCCCACATGACAATCGGACAGAACATGCTATGTTGTCGAACATCATTGTGCCAAAAAATACTAATCCAAACAAAATACTTACATCAAAATGGCTGAACATAGGAGACTTGCGCGACTGAATAAGCTTATAATGTAGTTAAACTCACTCATACACAAACAAACAAACTATAATTTCAACTAACTGGCCAAAATATATCAATAACAAGATATAAATCAGTACTTAGACGCAAAAATGATAACTTAAACGAGAAATATTCATTATTAGTATGTTTGGCAAAGGCCGAAATAAATCTGTAGGTTCCTAAATTTCACATAAACATGAACTAGAGAGAGAAAGCTAGAGAGAGAAAGCTAGAGAGAGAGATGGAAGGGAGAAACATATGAAAAACACACTATTTTGTAAGTGTAAAATGATTCAACCAACACCTTCTCCATGTG
>BQNB010143808.1:0-16941 GCA_026074375.1 Tanacetum coccineum | reverse complement strand
GTGTCTCTCTTTCTCTATTCGATTTTTCCTAAATCGAAATTTGGGTTTTTTTTAACCCTTTCTTGAAGAATGATCTAATCCTGACCTGGTTCTTCTTTCTCTCTTCTCTGAATCGAGCCTTGGGCTCTGATACCACTGTTAGCACCTCTTCTCGGTACTTTCTATGAATGATTGAATCACAATAATAATCACACTAATTTTATTAGTTAAAACAATCGTTGGTTTACAAAGTAGTTTACATGGGTATTTATACTTTCCCAATAGACACGTACGAACCATCATATCGGTTCACTAATTGGTATGACTTTTCTAACAGACACAACTATTCTAAACGCATGTCCTTTTACAAACTTAACTGCCTTAACCGAAATTAACTACCATTCGGTTGTAGACTTTATTCTTGACACACTAGACCCCTTGACTTATATACATACATTACATGGATTAATAAGTTAGTATTCAACATCCTACACCTCATTTATTCACACACCTTTCATTATTTTTGATCACAATAATCTCTGGTCAGTAACAGTTGATTCAGACAATAAAATTGCATGAGTTGAATCTGGTGTGACTATGGGTGAACTATTATATACGATTGCTTAGAAAAGTAATACTCTTGGATTTCTAGTGGGAGAATGCCCCACAGTTGGAATTGGAGGCCACTTTAGTGGAGGGGGATACGGCGTGTTAGCACAAAAATATGGTTTGGCTGCTGATAATGTGATCGATACACTTATTGTCGATGTGAATGGGTGGATCTTGGATCGAGGTTCAATGGGTGAAGATTTGTTATGGGCAATCAGAGGTGGTGGAGGAGCTAGGTTTAGGGTCATACTAGCTTGGAAGATGAATCTTGTCTATGTTTCACCAATAGTTACGGTTTTCAGTGTCGTTAAAGAACGAGCCCAAGGTGCTACTCAACTTCTTAACAAGTGGTAGTATATTTCTCACAATGTTAGTGAGAATTTGTTCATTAAACTTGCAATAAATTCTGTCACCGTGTCAGATGGAGAGAAAAAAA
The DNA here is from genome assembly GCA_026074375.1 of Tanacetum coccineum. Classification (NCBI taxonomy): domain Eukaryota; kingdom Viridiplantae; phylum Streptophyta; class Magnoliopsida; order Asterales; family Asteraceae; genus Tanacetum; species Tanacetum coccineum. The sequence goes on along the minus strand of BQNB010143808.1, from coordinate 15,917 downwards.
AGAACGCTACAGATAACATTTAACTCGTTGTTTTTGGGGACATCAAACAAGCTGATATCAATGATCAATGATAAATTTCCAGAACTAGGATTAAAAGAAAAAGACTGCATTGAAATGAGTTGGATAGAATCAGTAGTTTACTTTTCATTTTCTTTAAGTGGAGAAAGTGTTGAAGCTCTGAATGAAAGGAGACCATGGCCTAAGCATTACTTCAAGGTTAAATCAGACTACATGAAGAAACCTATCCCTAAAGAGGCACTAGAACGATTCCTGAAACTGTGTTTGTTGGTAGACAAAAATTTGACTATATTCATGGAGCCACATGGCGGAATGATGAGTAAAATAGCCAAAACTATTACTCCATATATACACAGGGCAGGGAATTTGTACATCATACAGTATGTAGGTACATGGAAAGTAGAAGGGTTTAGCGATTTTGAAAAACATGTAGCTTCTGTAACAAGTATATATGACAACATGCAGTCCAGGAACCCAAGGGCAGCTTATGTAAACTTTAGGGATATAGATTTGGGTACAAATGGTGATACATGTGCTGTAAGTTACTTGCAAGCAACAAAATGGGGAAGCAAATTTTAAGGGAAATTTTAGGAGACTAGTAATGGTGAAAGGTAAAGTTGATCCAATGAATTTCTTTTGCTATGAACAAAGCATCCCACCTCTTGTTTTGCGTAAAGAGAGGCTTCAAAATGGTAACTAGTTAGAGGGGTCTCGGAAGGGTGTGCAAGAGGTGCAGTCACACATGGCCTACACTTAAATGGGGCCACATTTTTATTAGCTTTGCATATAAATACGTATAATATTAAACATATATGAGCCATATAATATAAGTTTATGTGCAAATGTAAATGGGTCTTTTTGTTGCTATTGCCTAGGGTCACCGAAAACAACGAGACGGCTCTGTAACCAGTATGTAGAATGCTACGAGGACGGTGACTTCCGCTTTCACCAAAACATGTAAATGTGGGAAAATGTTATTGTACATGATGTCGTTGTCACCAAATTGCCAACGCACTACAAGAAAAAGGAGAACGGGCGATGAGTTTTTCCCTGGCGACAAAAGTCGCCTGGGAAACGCCACTAAATGACAAAACCACATCCTACGTGGCACTAATTCTGCAAGAATTTTTAGTCAAACGTTGAATGACTTTTCCCGCCCAAAAAAATTTGGCTATAGTTTGAACCAAAAAATCAACGAGTTTGAACCAAAAAATCAACGAAAAACTTGGCGGCAACGTTTCCCGCCTACTTTTTCCCGGCGATATGTCGCCAGGGATAATATTTCCACTAACCGACCATGTTTAAGCATAGTGATTAGTGTTAATTTACTTGGAATTAACGTGGCCTACATAATCACCGGCGACATGTCGTCGGGGAAAAGTGTTGACTTTCCTTGACTGGGTTTAGTGGTTATTTGGTTAACTATAATGACGTATCCAGAGGATTCCCCGGTGACATGTCGCCGGGGATACTAAATATGTGGTTAACATTTTCGACTTGTTTTGACGTGGTTTTAAACTATTTATAGTTTGACGTGGTTTGAGATACTTATGAATTCCCGGCGTTAAACTATTTATAGTTTGACGTGGTTTTAGTTTGATTTCCCGCCTTTTGACTATTATAGTTTCACAGAAAAAGAGGTGAAATAATTATAGTAACATATTTTAAACGCAAAATAATTATATTGGAACATACATATTAGGTTTTTTAGAGCTTATATTATAACGTGGATGGGCTACAAAAGTCGATAAAAGTTAAAACAATAAAACATACTAATTACATTAGATAAACAAGAAACACTAGAGCTGAATTACATTACAAAAGTCGATAAAAGTTAAAACAATAAAACATACGAATTACATTAGAAAAGCCATAAACGTTTAAACAAGGAAGCATACGAATTACATTCCAAATGACAAACTACTCCAAATCAAGTTTTCCCATGTCTTCGTGAAGCAGTGTAGCTGAATTAACTAACTGTATGTTGTTTCGGATGCATATACATTTCCACTGTTGCCTTGAGTACCGTTATCTTATCAAGCAAGTGCTTGCAGTTTGAGCAATCTATATTTTTGAAGATCCCGGAGAATAGCTTTGAGGTGTTGAAGATCCTGGAGAATAGCTTGGAGGTGTTAAAGGTCCTGGAGAATAACTTGGAGTCGATGAAGCTCCAGGAGAACTGGTCAGTAGACGGACTCGTTCCTCTTTCCATAAAAAATCCACATCCAATGCAATTTTCCCGAGGCTGTTAAAGAGTAAGGAAATCAATTTTCAACAACTAACCAAATTACTAAAATATATTACACAAATAAAAAACATGTATTTGTTCACCTTTGATAGTGGACATGCATAGTATAGTTTACCACGAGTTTTAGGTTTATACGATTCTCGCAGAACTACATCTCCGGCTCCACAACGACACACAAAAGCTTCATATGGCACCATCTTCATAATAGCAGTGTGATATGTATGTGGTTGTGATGGTAACAGTGTGTGTGATCTGTTGGTGATTGTGAGGATAATATATGCTTTTATGGTAAAAAAGAGTTGTTTGGAGGGAGTATTTGGAGGGATTTTTTGGTAGGAGCTTTCGACTCATCCGTTGAACATCTAATGTACAAGGATAACACATCGACGTGTCCGTTAAACATCTAATGTACAATGATAACATATCGACTCATCCGTTGAACATCTAATGTACAACGATAACATATCGACTCATCCGTTGAACATCTAATGTACAACGATAACATATCGACTCATCCGTTGAACATCTAATGTACAACGATAACATATCGACTCATTCGTTGAACATCTAATGTACAACGATAACATATCGACTCATCCGTTGAACATCTAATGTACAACGATAACATATCGACTCATCCGTTGAACATCTAATGTACAACGATAACATATCGACTCATTCGTTGAACATCTAATGTACAACGATAACATATCGACTCATCCGTTGAACATCTAATGTACAACGATAACATATCGACTCATCCGTTGAACATCTAATGTACAACGATAACATATCGACTCGTCCGTTTGACATTATGATTCACTTGGTTATCCATTTACTTCTGGAGGCTCTTGAAGGCGGGCCTATTCGCCCCCGGTGGATGTATCCATTTGAAAGATTCATGAAGAAGCTAAAAAATTATGTATGAAATAAAGCTAAGCCAGAAGGTTCGATTGTGGAGGGTTATGTTGCAGAATAAGCATTGACTTTCAGTTCTCATTATTTTCGAGATGTTACCATGAAATTTAATCATCCTGACCTTAATGTGGATTGCCCTCCTCCAACGTGTTAGTTTCAGGTGTTTAGATCAGTATGTAAATCGATTGGTTTACGGTCGGTTATTCGTATTGATCACCAAGAATTAAAGAAAGTGATATGGTATGTACTTCACAACAGTCCTGAACTTGACACGTACCGGGTCAAGTTCAAGAGGTACGCATTTTTATTTTGAAACTTCTTTTTCTTAACATATCTTTTCGACGACTTATTCTAATACCATGAACATTTTTCAGTCAATTTCCTAACAAAGACATGAAAGAAGAATTCCCCGGCTGGTTTGGGCCGCAGGTAAACTTAGACTTATTGTGTGTATTTAACTATAAAAAATAACGATATCATATTTTGTATCTCTATCTAATCCTATCTTCTTCATAGATCCGTCAACGTCACGTAGATAAAGACCCAGGTGTTAGCGTAAGTAGCGAGTTATTCGCTTTGGCTTGTGGACCAACACCGACTCCAATCTCAGTCAACTCTTGCGTAGTCAACGGTGTGAGGTTTTTCGTGCACAGCCGCGATGAACGTCGCACAACTCAAAACAACGGCATTTGTTTACCTGGTGAGGACGGAGAAATGTACTATGGTCACCTTGAAGAAATCCTCGAGTTTTCGTATATGTCGTTCAAAACTGTGTTGTTTCGAGTTAAGTGGTTCGACACTAGCAACAAAGGACGAGTCAAACATTTAGTCATTAGAAACAACATAACATAAATCTTGGCAAATGGTGAGTCGTTTAAAAATGATTAATACATTCTCGCAACACAAGTTAAACAATGCTTCTACCTTGAAGATATGGGCAGACGATCACTCGGTTAGAAGGTCATCGAACATGTAAATCATAAAAAGTTTTTGAACGGAGGTGTCATTGTGGTAGAGGACAACCCTAATATTATACATGTCGACAACTCATCTGATCTCGTACTTTCTACTAGTTTAAATTAGTGTTTGGAAAGGTTCAAGGCGCACTAAGTCACAAAGGGCTTATGGAGCCTTGAGGCGAGGCGCAGATCAAGGCGCGGGCTTCAAGCATATGAGTCGCATTAAATTGAAGTAAATTATAATATTTTAGGTGAAAATTTATAGATTAATAATGACTTAAATAACACTAAAATGATTAATGTATCTAAAAAAATTAAATAGTTAAACCAAAAATATCAAGCAATGTATAAGATTCATAGCATGACGAGATTACGTTTTCTCATGTGTAAAATAGAGGGAGGAGTCCGTATGTGCACACACTTGAATTGAACGACCAAACACTCAAATTGATTGATTTATTTAGTTTCTAGATAGTTTCTAGATAGTTTCTAGGCAATCTATTATTAACATATGAAGGCGATGAATGTTAAATTCAAAAAGAAAGTTTTAAAATCTGTCACCTTTCTAAGGCGCGCCTAGGCTCAAGGCTCTAAATCCTAAGGCTATGCGCTTTTTGTGAGACGTGTGCATGTGTGGAGCCTCGATTTGAAAAAATCCCTACAGCTTGAGCCTTATAGCCTTAGAGCTTAGGCGCGCGCCTTAAGGTACATTTTTTAAAACTATGGTTTGAATTACTTAGAAATTGCAGCTTTGCATATAGATGGTCAATCAATCGATGTTGACACACCACCAGATATCATTGATGTTGATAAAGACGATGATATTATTGGTGATGAAGACGTCCTTCCTCATGATTTAGCAAATATGAAGACCTTGTCAGTGTTGATGATGATGATGATGATGTAGCTGTTGTTTATTCTAGTGAAGAAGAAGATTGATCTTTAGTTGTAACTTGTTAGATATTAGAAAAAGACTCGGTCACCCCATGTATTTTACTGTTCAATATAGCTCGTAGTTTAATAGGTAAACGTATGACTTTTGGTATTGAACCGGGTACTAATACCCGGTGTATTGTAAGAACTATAAATACCTCTTCCAACTTTGGAAGAGGTAAGCATCTAGTCATTTTACACACACTCTTAAGTGTGTTTTTATTAGTTTCTCTCTCAACAATTCTCTCTCTAACTTTCTCTCTCTAGATCTCTCTAGATCTATACATGTTTGTGTGAATTAGGGAACCTAAAATATATAAATATATTAGTATATATATATATAATATATAATATATATATATATATATATATATTATATATATATATATATATATAAATACGATATGTACTTATATTAACGAGATGCATCGTTATTTATCGGCTAGAAACCAAGATCCCATTACAATTTGTTATAGGTCCTCGGTTGATGCGACGCACTACGCCTGAATCTTATCTATCGATATTCTCTTCCGACATCACCAAGTGAGTTCAAAGCGCTTCTAGCATTTTTACGCTTTAATTTTGTTTATATAAACCCGCGAGGGAGATAACATGCTTGCTTTTAAAATAGAACACAAGGGATATTGTATGCTAGTTGCCAGGATTATTATTATAAGTTAGCTTAACTCGCTAGATAAAAGACCCACGGAAATCATGAATTGTTAATTGCCGGGAAATGGCATACGCTTATACATGGAATAGTACTATTTGGAGGCTGCCACCTCCAATCCGTGACGATTGGCTATCGTCAAGTGTCGGGAATATGACACAACGGATGCGTTGTATAGAGAATAATATGCACTCATAGCGAGGGTGTATAGTGGGCATACCTTATTGGGAACCCTAACATAATTAGATGGTAACGTTCAATGTCATGAGACTTATAAATAATCCCCTGATATAACTTTGTTTGGCCACGACGTTATATCCTGATGAATATTGAGAAATGATACTTGTGTTCGAAAATTTTATTGTTTATATATATAAACTCTATGGATTCACTCAACATTATTGTTGACGTTTTAGCATGTTTTATCTCAGGTCCTTGAAGGTAATTTGGCGATGGAGAATTTGGTTGTCGCATAAAACCAAGTCAAATTCGCGTCTTGTATGTTGTAAAGTCACGCCTTAACTTGGTGGAACACACTAGTTTAGATAAGAGGTCGGGCAATTCCTATAGCCTAACCTTGGGAGTACCTAAAGAAGTTGTTAATGGAGGAATATTGTCCGGATAATGCAATCAAGAAATTTAAGGAAGAGCTCTAGAATCATGTTATGAATGGAGCTGATGTTGATAAGTACATAACCCGATTTCATGAGTTTGCTAGACTAGTGCCGCACACGGTAACTCAGGAAAGCAAGCGTACTGATCGCTACATTCGGGGTTTAGCTCTTGCAATTAAAAGAACAATGGAAACCAGCCCATGTTAGAAGTTTTTCCACCATGCTTCAAAAAGGAAGCCCAACAGATCAAACGTCATGATAGTACTTTTTCATTCATCGATCACTTTCTACGTTCTACCGTAATAGTCGATTCAAGAGCCTATTTTATATTTTAATTCCTACCGACTAGATAGCTCATTCCCTTGATTAACGCTAAACCTAGTGCTATAACCCTAATTATGAGAATTTAAAATGCAAATGGGTCTCCTAAAGTTAAAAACCAACAAGATTGTCCGTGGATGTGGACTAGAACTAGAATGTCATACGTTCATCATTGACTCGATTCCTTTTGGACATGGTAGTTTCGTCGTGAACGTAGGAATGGATTGGTTGTCAAGGCCTAGAGCTACGATGGTTAGTTATCAGCAAATAGCTAAATCCGTTTATCTAAACGAGAGATTTTGGAAGTTCATGGAGAACATCCAAAAGGAAAATTAAAATAGTTGAAGACTGTGAAAGCAAGTGAGCTAAAACTCAAAGACATCTATAATGTACGTAACTTTCCTAGCGTGTTTCCAGAAGATCTACCAGATTTACCCTCTTTTGTGAAGTTGAATTTCGCATAGATCTTGTCCCTGAAGCCATGCCTATTGCAAAATCACCTTATCGTTTGACACCTACAGAAATGCTAGAACTGTCCAACCAACTTAAAGAGATCTAAGAAAAAGGTTTCATACGACCTAGCTCTTCACCTTAGGGAGCCCCAATCTTGTTTGTTAAAAAGAAGGATGGTTCGTTCCGTATGTATATAGACTATCAAGAGCTGAACAATCTAACTATCAAGAACCGCTACCCTCTTCCTAGGATCGATGACATGTTCGATCAACTGCAAGGGTTACGATATTTTTTGAAAATAGACCTTCAATCTGGCTATCATCAGTTGAGAGTACGCGAAGAAGATATTCCCAAAACTGCATTCAGGAATGGAACAATATTTGAGTTCACGGTTATGCCTTTCGTTTTGACTAACGCTCCTACGGTATTTATGGACCTTATGAATCGCGTATGTAAGCCTTATCTTTATAAGTTTGTCATCATCTTTATTGATGAAATCCTGATTTATTCAGAGTCTAAAGAGGGGCATGAAGTTCATCTAGAGTTTCTTGAAAAAGAGAAAAAATTTGGGAGATTTTAAAATGCGAATTCTGGCTATAAGAGGTTCATTTTCTCGGACATGTAGTGAACAGTGAAGGTATACATGTGGATCCTAGCAAAATTGAAGTAGTGAAAAATTAGAAACCCTAGAAGACCCCAACCGACATCCGTTTGTTCTTAGGATTAGCAGGATATTATAGGCGATTTATTTCAAATTTCTCTAAGATTGCAAAACCTCTCACCCTGTTGACTCAGAAAAGCAAGAAGTTTGAGTGGGGTGATGAGTAGGAGATTGCTTTTCTGACATTAAAGGACATGTTATGTGATGCCTTGATTCTAGCACTTCTCGGATGAGGCACAAAGATTTATAGTTTCTGTGGACGCGTCGAACCAAGGTTTGGTTGCATTTTTGATGCAAGAAACAAATAAAAGCAATACGCAGCCAGACAACTCAAAATCCCAGGAAAAGAACTACACTACACATGATTTTGTTGAGTTAGCGCAATGGATTTGATCTCAAAATATGGAGACGCTACTTATACAGAACAAAGAGTGTTATCTACACTGATCATAAAAGCCTTTAGCATATTTTTGATCAAAAAGAATTAAATATGCGTCAGAGATGATGGATAGAACTTTTTCGCGATTACGACTGCGAGATTCACTACCACCCAGGTAGGCGAACGTAGTAGCTGATGCATTGAGCAGGAAGGAGTGGATGAAACTGAGACGAGCTCGAGCTTTGAGCATGACAATTCACTATAGCATTAAGGCTAAGATACTGGAAGCTCAGAGCGAAGCCTCTAAGGACGTCAACACTCCAGCAGAAATGTTGCGAGGATTAGACAAACAGTTTGAAAGAAAAGAAGATGGTGGATTGTATTTCGTTGAGCGAATCTGGGTGCCAGCTTATGGTAATTTAAGAACTTTGATCATGAATGAAGTCCACGCTACAAAGTATTCTGTACATTCTGGAGCAGACAAGATGTACTATGATTTACGAGACTTCATAATGAAGAAGGATATCGCCTTGCATGTAAGTAAGTGTTTGACAGGCTCTAAAGTCAAAGCAGAACACCAGAAACCCTTAGGATTGCTCCAACAGCCAGAGATTCCCAAGTGAAAATGGGATAATATCACTATAGACTTCATAATGAAATTATCGAGAACCAGTAGCAGACATGACGCAATTTGGGTCAAAAGTCGAATTCGACTCTAACACAAATTGGGCAGATTCATAGCCGTCCCACTGTAAAGATACAAGACAGAAAAGTTAGCACTGACTATGTGTACATATCAAACGAGATCGTAGCAAGGCACAGTGTGGCCTGTGTCAATAATATGATCGTAAACAGTTATTTCACATCAAACATTGGCAACACTGAAAAGCATTAGGACACAACGACTGGATTCAAGTACAGCTTACCATCCCGAAACCGAAAGCCAAAGTGAGCGTACCATTCAAACATTAGAAGATATGCTTAATAGCATATGCAATAAAATTAGCGGAAACGGATACTGTTTACTACCCTTATGTAAATTCTCATACAACATACATCTACCACGTGCCGAATGCGTGAAATGTTGCTCCATTGAAGCATTGTATGGAACGAAGTGTCGAACGCCCATAGCTTGGGCAGAAGTAGGAGAAAGCAAGCTAATTGGACCGGAGATTGTCCAGGAGACTACTGATAGGATTGTGCAAATCAAGGAAAGATTAAAAGCCGCATGAGATCGCCAGAAGAGCTATGCCGGCAATCGACGAAAGCCGTTAGAATTCAGTTTCGGTGATAAAGTACTACTCAAAGTGTCGCCTTGGAAAGGCATGGTACATTTTGGTAAGAGAAGCAAGCTTTCACCGAGATATGTAGGACCGTTCGAGGACCGTTCGAGGTTGTCGAACGAGTCAGTCCAGTAGCTTATCGACTACGCTTACCACAAGACCTTGTAGGAATTCATGATACGTTTCACGTGTCAAACTTAAAGAAACTCCTAACCAACGTAAATTTGCACGTACCGATAGAAGAAGTCAAGATCGACGACAAACTACATTTTGTTGAAGAACCTACGGAAATCATAGACTGTGAGGTCAAGAAGCTGAAAAGGAGTCGGATTCCTATTGTAAAAGTTCGATGGAATTCCCGACGAGGACCAGAGATGAAGCGCAATGTTCGCGAGAGCTACAGCCTAGGACGAGCAACTAAAATTTCGAGATGAAATTCCCTTTAATAGGGGAAAACTATGTCATCCGTCAATTTTGAGGTTAGTAACCGAAAGCAAACGTAAGATATTAGACTCTCTTAATTATTTATGTTGTCACTTTTATATGGTTACATTACTCTTAGCATTTAACGCTTGATTTTGGTGCAACTCAAGTTTCAAGTAAATGTTTATCCCGAGCTTTAAATTCTATTTTCTAATTTTATAAAGTTTATTTTATTATTTTTAGTCGATTTAGTAAAAATCATCGTTTTAAATATTCGCGAGTCAAACTTTGGATAATTATTCGTTTTAACGATCGAGAAATTAAAAAGTTTATATTTTAGCTTCAGAAGCTCATTTATTTTTACTTTTTGTGTTTTTTGACTTTTACAAGCTTTTTTTTAGTAATCCTAAACTCCTATATAAAACCAAACCCACTAAAACTCCTATATAAAACCAAACCCACTAAAACTATCCATTAAAAACACACAGACAAAAAAACTCGACTCTCCCTCCCTCCCTTCAGTCACTGTACGACACAACCTACACCAAAGCCACAAAAATCATTACTCAAAAATCCTCAAATCATTTCCTTTTTGTTCCAAATCAATTATAAACTAAACCCCATCATTCTTTTCAATTAAAATCCACCATGCATAAGATTTTCCTAAGTTCTTGATTTTCTTGATTATTAATTTTGAAGGGTTTTGATGCAATTGAGGGTAATTGGTATTGAAAGGGGTTTTATAACAAGAATGTGAACAAGTTTTGATGAATCAAAATCAAGTTTCGAGCTATTGTTTTGGTGTTGTGGTGTTCGGCCAAGAATCAAACCCAATGAGGGTTTGATTGTTTTGGTTTCTCTTGCATTCCTCATGATTGCATGCTGTTAATCTCTGTATTGTGAAGTCAATAGAATGTTTGCAATGTCGCGTTTCGAGCCTTCATAGTTATTTTAGATGATTTGTAGTGGTGTTAGGGCTAGTTTAAGTGTGTTTGTGAGTGGTACTTTGAAACAAAGTTTAGAAGGAGTTTAAAAAGATATCATGTAAGGCAAAAAATTTAGCGCCTTGTTCGAGTGAGTCAAAAATTGTTAAAACTTTACTGGTTTTAAAATTATGATAAGGACGTTACAAGCTATCGTTTCAATATAAGGCGTCGACCCGTAACTCTCAAAAAAACGAAGTTTTATAGGTCCAAAAGAAGTTTAAAAAATGTTGACGCTCAAAATTCTGGCATTTGTTTAAAAATATAGTTTGCTGTCAGATCTGAAAAAAGGCATTTTCGTCATTTTCTGCTCCGTTTCGGCCTTCGGCCGTAACATGAAAGTTGTTCGGAAGGTCGTTTTACTTTTTCGCGAGATTAACTGAGTCTAAAAATGCATAATGATGGGTCGAAAAGCTTAGAATAAAATCTGCGTTTTTCTTTTTTTTAGTTTGCATCAGATCTGATATAGTGGCATTTTTGTCCTTTTCTGTCGAGTTTTGAGTCTCGGGTAAAACTAAAAAGTTGTTTAAAATATCATTTTACTTTCCGCATGGATAACTAAGGCTAAAAACGTATGTTAGCGGGTCAAAAAGCTTAGGATTAGATATTACATTATTAGGAAAAATATAAGTTTTCTGCAAAAACTTGCAGGGGCATTTTGGTTATTTTCTGGGCCGTTCCAGGTCTCGGGTAAAACTAAAAAGTTGTCCGAAACGTCGTTTACATTAAAAATGCTTTTAGAGTCCGAGTCCCGTGAAAATGTTATTTTAGAGAGCGGTCCGTTTTTGGACGGGTCAGACTTAAGGAAAATATATAATAAAAAGTCAAACTTGGTGAAATTCTTTTAATGATCAATTAGCGTTATGGAGAATGATTAAGGCGTAAAATAAATTAACTAAAACTGAAATTACAACTAATATGTTAGTCTTTCACTTTTATTCGCGTCTAGATATCTTAATCTTGATAACGAGTCAAAATTGGTAATTTTCATTAAAACTTCATATTAGTCGGAATGGGTAAAATTGAAATAAATCTTTAGGCGTAACACTTAGTGGGTATAAGTAAGTAAGTTTGGCGCGCACATGGATTCTACAATATAAGATTACATGTATGTTAGAATATATATATTTTATACTTATGCAAAATATGCATTTTCGTATAACTATATTTTCTTATATAAACGGCGGACACACATATTATTCTAGTCGCGGTTGAGTTGTGGCTTTCTTCTTCCTTTGTTGATTTTCTCGGTCGATACTCCCATTTATGGTGAGTTTCAACACATACCCCCTTTTTACAATGTTATAAAATATTTTGGGTGGAAAGCAAGACTAGTGTCGTTGTTATGAAATTTCTTTTAAGTAATTAAACCTTTTGACCATATTTGAACACAAACTTGAACGTGTGGAACTTGATTTTAAATTTGGTAAACTATGGAAACGTGATGAACTTGGAACTTTGAGCTTGATATGTATGTTGTTTGATGCTTGGAACCCGCTGATAAACGTCAAACGCGTGTCGTAGTAATATATAGTATATCCCGTCAGATAAAACAATTACTTTAGGAAAAATAATAGTCTATCTTCCGAGTGTCGTTTCCACAGTGAGAGATGAATTGAAATTCATGAGAATGTTTCGTTTGGTGCTTGAATGACAAATATTTTGGTTTTGGTTTTAAACTATTTTTATACTAAAAATGAAACTAATATTAATTCTAAGATTAAAAACTAAAAGATTATACTAAAATTGATATAAATGACAAATATACTTGCTAAGCGACGTGAAATATTCCTTAAGTGCGGGCTTATGTTTAATGAATTAAAATCCTTAGAAAACAAGTTGCAAGAAATTAAATGACAAGTAAAGTAAAATGCTTTTTAAAATAAATGACAAGTATTTAAATTGACTATTAATTTTTTAAACCTTTTTAAACCGCACTTAAATTCCAAATCACTAATTACTTAGCAACCACAAGTTAAACTACTCACTATGCATGGCAAATATCAAATAAGCAAACATTTTATAAAATAACTAACTAAATCTACACTAATTAATTGAAAAATGATAGAAAATATAACCAAATTGAAGAGCCGCAAATAAACGATAACTACCCGATCTTATAAACTTAATAAACAAATAAATTTATCACTTTTAAGCTCTACTTCACTAATTAGCAAATAAAGGTGTCAACTTTATCTACTAATTACTTTCGTAAAAACTATAAAGATTAAAACTTTATCTATTTATCAACCTTATAAGACCCTTAAGCTCCGGCCTTAGATGTAGAAGGATGGAATAAGAAATAAGACATGAAAAGTTAAGACAAAACAAGCTAATAAGATGAAAACTTTTTAGAAAAATAAGCTATTTTGAAAACTAATTTTTGTAAAAATAAAACTAGATTAAATCTATATAATAAAAAAAACTACTTTTGAAATAAAAACTAGAATAAGCTAAAAAGCTATCAAGGCTTTTTCGAAGAAATGATGAAGAATATAAGCTTATAAATAAGCCACTTCTCAAATAAGCTACAATTACCCTTCGAAATAAGCCCTAGCTTAATAAGCTATAAGAAAAACTAGTAAAGTTTAGAACTTTTTGACTAAATACGCTAAATAATAATCTCTCGAAGATAAAGGTGCTCAAGACTTAATGAATAAGTCGATTGGGGGGGGGGGGGGGGGGGGGAATACTCATGACACCCTTTTTAGCATTCGAATCGAGCTTAATCAAACAATAAGCATTTTTGAAAAAGAAAAGACAAGAAAATGAGAAAAAAATGAGATAAGCAAAAGATATTTTAGAATTTATTCTAAAGACAATAAGCTAAAAGATGAAAACTTTAGATCTAAATCTACCCGAAACTAAGATGTTCAATCAAGTGAACTTGGATCGGGTATATTTAAAGATTTAGATCTAAGTAAAATAAGCTAGAATTAAAAAGCAACAAACTTTATGCTAGAAAATAAGCTAAAAATATAGAATCTATTATTTTTAGATCTAATCCACCCGAAACTAAGGTGTTTAATCAAGTGAACTCGGATCGGGTATGATTAAGGATTAGATCTATATAAAGAAAAAAAAGCTTGAATAAAAATAAGCAATCGAAAAATAAGCTAAAATAAGCTCACTCGAAAAGCTCTAAATCGAAAACAATATAAAATAAGCTAGTCTAAATAAGCTATGGAAGTAGCTTATTAGAATATAAGCTTAAGAGATGGGATCCAAAAATAAGCTATAAGCATGAGCTTATTTGGAAATAAGCAAAAGAAAAGAAAGAGTAGAAGAAGAATAAGCATAAAAAGAAAATAAGCATTAAGAAATAATAAGCATTTCATAAATAAAATCTTTATTACAATAAGCTAAATAAGCTATAAAAGCTTTTACAATAAGCTAAAAATTATACTACACTACTCCTAAATCTACACCTACTACTATGAAAAAATAAACTTAAAAACTAACTCTAATGAGCTGCTGCGTCTGTTGTATTTATAGCCCAAAGTAGGTGGGGGCATTTTCGTCCTTTCAAGCCATTCTGACGCGTCTTAGTGTAAAAGTGGGGGGTATTTTCATCATTTCGTCCCAACTACTATCATACAGCGTACCTCGCCCAACCCCCAGAGGGGCATTTTTGTCATTTCAAGCCATCTTCCAATCATATAACTAGATCAGGGGGCATTTTTGTCATTTCGCCATCTACCAACCGCCTCATTTTTGCCACATGATTACCTCATTTTTGCCACATGATTACCTCGGACCACCGGTCAATGGTGGTCAACGGCGACGGCCAATGATGGTCAACGGTGGCGAACCACCGTTGACCATCGCTGGACCACCGCCGGACCATCGCCGGACCACCCCGGACCACCGTCAGAACAGTGGTCTGGCCGGGTCAACAACCGAGTCTAGTTGGGTCATGGGCCGGGTCAGGTCGGGTCGTAGGCCGGGTCGGGTCCGAGTCTGGATAGTGTCGGGTTCGGGTCCGCCACGTGGCACCACCTGAGTGGTCCACGTGGCCCATGAGGGAAAATCCTCACCCTAGGCAAGCCTGGGGTTCGAATACTCGGCCTCATGGTTCAATAACTAATGCTCAGCTAGCTTACCGTTAGACTAGAGCATAGTTATATTTATTATATGAAAATTTTAATATAAGACCCTTTATTGGCCCAGTTCAGGATTATTAAATAAGAAAGGTTCAAACTAGGCTTATAGGGTTCAAATAAGAAAGGTTCATGGGGCAAGTAAGGTACCGATAGACTCGTAATTTCGTGCTCTTTCCAATGGCGTGATCGTGGAATATTAACAACTTCGTTTGAAACTCGATAAACGTGAAAACGTCATCGAAAGTCACCCGAAAATTACCGTTTTTTCTTTGTTTTCAACCCTTTTTACCTGTAAGACATAAAAACACAATACAAACATATTTGCAACATAATTATCCATATTTTAGTGTTTTAGTCTGTTTATTAGTTTTTTCGATGTACAAATGATGTGTGTTTTAGCGCACATCAAAATCCCCCACACTAAGCCATTACTGGTCCCACACGCAATGTAAATAAAACAAGCCTGAAAATAAATAATTAAATCCCCTTTTAACTTATGACCCCTCACAATCAAACAAGAACAGAAAAGGTCCATTAATAAGGTTCAAAAATCACTTATTTCTAAAGCGCCCCCGTTTTAACCACTTTATTCAATAATAGATAAAAACTAAGATAAAATTTTTATAAAATTTATTTAAAAGGATTTAAGAATGGGAGTTCGTCATCCTTGACTTTTCACAATCCCTAAACTAAGCTTAAAACGAAATCACAGCTAAATATAAAACTAGATGCTAACACTACTCATAAATGCTAATTGTGTAAGTATAATACTTAACTTTTCGCTCCCTTATTCCTAAATCCTCTAAGGATTTTATTATTATTATTGGCGACAAATAAATTATGTCCTTATTATCATAAAGGTGCCCGGTTTAGACCATAATTAGTTTGAAATCCTTTCCTAAAGAGACGATATGGTGAGAATAAGGTCCACATTAAGGTTCTAATTTCGCA
>BQNB010143806.1:0-16942 GCA_026074375.1 Tanacetum coccineum | reverse complement strand
AATTAAGAGAATGTTTCCTAATAAGGAAACAATCTTTTTTTTTAAATACGAAAATCCTCAATTTGCGTTTTGTTTTACTAGATAAAAGAATTTTAACCTTAAAAACATATGAAAATTATATTTTGAATCTGGAATGTCAATTATGCGCTTGTTGTTGTTTATCACAAATTAACCAAGTCTTTCTTTTTACATTGTCTTCTACTAGTGGTGCAAAAAAATCGGTTAAAACCGGTTTCCGGTTATTAGAAAACCGGTTTTAAAAAAACCGGTTTTTCTAATAACCGATTTCGGTTTTCTCGGTTTTTCCGAAATCGGTTTTTTTCGGTTATAAATGTTCGGAATCGGTTTTTTTCGGTTATAAATTTTTGAAATCGGTTTTTTACCGGTTCGGTTTTTTTTGGAATGTTCGGAATCGGTTTTTATACCGGTTCGGTTTTTTTCGGAATTTAAAACTTCGAACATTTATTTAATAAACTTGTTAATTATCAAACATTTAACTAAACAATACACCGGAAACATACTAAACAAATACAATTAGAGAAATTAGAGTATATATATCACGATTAGAGAGATTAGTGAGTGTTTTTGATGTGTTTTCAACCCCAACTCATTACATGTATTTATACTACCAATCAATGGCTTAAAATCATCAAAAAATACAAAAAAACAAAAAAAACGTATATAAACGGCTATATGATCGTTTGGATACATTTAAAAAAAAACAGTTTTAAACGGTTTTAACCGGTTAAAACCGGTTTTTTTATAACGGCTAGTTGACCGACTTTGTTGACCGGTTTTTTTAACCGGTTAAAACCGGTTTTTTTATAACGGCTAGTTGACCGACTTTGTTGACCGGTTTTTTTAACCGGTTAAAACCGGTTTTTTTTTATAACGGATATAAAAATAAAAAAAAACCGGTTAAAACCTGTTATTTTAAAAACCCGAATAAAACATGTTTAGAACCGGTAAAAAACCGGTCGCTTATTAAACCCGAAAACCGGTCTAACCGGTTCGGTTAAATAAAAACCGGTTTTTTAAAAAACCGGTTCTGGTTTTTTGGACCGGTTTTTAAAAAAACCGGTTCCGGTTTGCACCTCTACTGGCAGCACGTGATGCAAACAGGAATGGCGATGACAGCCATACTTCAGGAACGGGTGTCAGAAGGACTGAACGCGTTGCTCGAGAATGCACTTACCAAGACTTCATGAAGTGCCAACCTCTATATTTCAAAGGCACTGAGGGAGTTGTCGAACTAACTCAATGGTTTGAAAGGATAGAGACTGTGTTTCGCATAAGCCACTGCTATGTGGATAATCAGATCAAGTTTTCCACTTGTACTCTTTTAGCAGGTGCTCTGACGTGGTGGAATTCCCACATTAGGATTGTTGGTCATGATGTTGCGTATGCAATGACTTGGACAGAACTGAAAAAGAAAATGACCGACAAGTACTGTCTAAGGAACGAGATGAAGAAGCTTGAGGATGAGTTGTTGAATTTGAAAGTAAAAGGTACCGCCGTAATAGGGTACAACCAATGTTTCTAGGAACTAGCATTGCTGTGTGTTCGAATATTTCCTGAAGAGTCTGACAAAGTTGAAAGGTATGTCGGTGGGTTGCCTGACATGATTCACGGAAGTTTTGTGGCATCAAAACCAAAAACCATGCAGGAAGCTACTGAAATGGCAACAGAGTTGATGGGCAAAAAGATTAGCACACTTGCTGAACGTCAAGCTGAGAATAAGAGGAAACTTGATAACAACAATCAAACTCAACAACAATCTCCCAAGAGACAAAATATGGCTCGAGCTTACGCCGCTGGGACTGGTGAAAGGAAGGAGTATGCTGGAACCCTTCCATTGTGCAACAGGTGCAAGCTACACAACAATGGGCCATGTACTGTAGAGTGCGGGAATTGCAAGAAGGTTGGCCACATGACCCGGGATTGTAGGAATCCTGCTGCAGCTAGGAATCAAAGAAACCTAACTTGCTATGAATGTGGAAATCAAGGGCACTACAGGAGTGATTGCCCATAATTGAAGAATCAAAACCATGGAAACCAAGCTGAAGGTACCAAAGCACGTGGAATGGTGTATGCCTTAGGAGGAGGAGAAACCGATCAAGACCTTAACAACATTGAAGATGAGATTGAAGCTTAAAAGAGAAAGTTGTCTCGCTTTGCCTAGTAAACCCTAAGTTGGAACTATCTTAGACTTTATTTCCCTAGGAGTTCTCGTTGTATTTCTCTTAAACATCCGTTGTACGAATGATTTCAAATTATCTATCGAATCTATGTATTGTGAAATTTCTGTCAATCTACTCCAATTCTCTAATTATTCATGTAAGTCATTCTAAAAATCATAACGCTATTTTGACGAAAATGAGCAATGCATCGTTAGTCCTCAATTATACATGACTTGATCAACTATGTATAATTCAGGAAGGACCATGCCATGCTGAGAGTAGTCACCTTAAAACTTCTTGTCAAAAGACAATTTTCTATTTATATCAAGTTCTGCGTGCGTATTCATAAAATGTAATCATCGCGAGAAACCAAACTGACAATAATAATCACTAAGTAAACTCTTACACCACCGTACTATATAAAGTCGACATCATTTTATACAAAAATCCTATGCCATGCAATACTTACTGTTTTGGATATTGTATTCCATGCAATACGTAATGTTTTGAATATTGTATACCATGCAATACTTACTATTTTGGATATTGTATACCATGCAATACACACTCTAAACAATTGCGGTCCACCATAGGTATAAAGTCGTTATCACTCTAAGAAAGATGTTATAACTGATGCGTTAAGCCAAAAAAAAAGCCTGCTAGAAGTCGACCTTTGGTCGCGACAATAAATATTAAACCAACATCACAAATCCTGAACACTCAAGTTAGAGCACACAAAAGGGGAATCAAAGAATTACCAAGCGTGGTAACGAAATATTCGAATGACATAAAAATAAAAAAAAACAAATAGAATTGTTGCCACAACATCCGTTTATTATCTTAGAAATAAGATTACATAAGGACATAAAGGAAATACAAGCTTTATTACAACCCTCCCCTAGCAATAATATCTATTTCTTCCAAAGGAGATCCACGCCGATTGCAAGAACGATGAGGGGCACGAGAATTGCTAGAATAAAGGCCAAATACTATTAAGTGTTGTATGGAGAAATAGAGGATAAAATTTTGGTATTTAAAGAGAGGAAGTAGCCGTTAGGGCTACTATTCATAGCCGTTGGAGTTACTGTTCATATATATATATATATATATATATATATTTTACCCACACCTCTTCACAAAAACCGCACCATCGTCAAGTGCCGCGTCTTAAGCCTTGAGGACAAGGCTCATTTAACGGGGGGAGTCTATAACACCCCGTGTTTTAGGGTCATTTACGTCATCAATAAATTCACTATTTATTTTTGGTATTGTACGCGTTCGCTTTTATTTCGCGTCATTGGGTTAAATCGCGTAAGTTAAATTTAATCATTCAACGTAAACGGGCGTCAAACCAGTTAATGTTTACGTCAGGCAAGTATTAAATAATTATTTTGAGGATAATTATTAGCTTTACTCATTTTATTTTTATCGGTTACGTAAAGTGTTTACGTTTCGCGATAAATTACATTTAGGCATTCCCGGAACCACAAAAATAAATCTACGCTTCAACAAATAACCATTATTGTTTCTAATGATCAAAGTTTTATAAAACTTTACCACACTTATCAAATGGGACGCCCCACATTAATAGAAATAAACCAAGATTTACCAAATTGCAAGTATACATTCTAAAGTAAAACTACACTTACATATTTACTTACACCTTCACATTTACAAGTATACTTCCATTTTTTTTCACAAGTAAATATCTAGATAATATCTAGCACATCTCCTCATTTCCATGGGATGATCTACACTTTTTAGGAAATAAAAAACATAAGCTTTAATCACAAAGACCAAGTACTTCCCTAAAAACCCTCATCATGTCTTTAATGAACCTAGTCTTTATTTCATCTAGTTACTTGAGATATATAAACTAGCAACTAGTGTAAGTAAACACACACACTCTCTTATTTCCTAGGTGAAAACAACACAAAAATCTCTCCTTCCTCCCTCTTGAAGGCCATAACTCAAAAACAATAACATACACCAACCATACAAATTTTATTTACCACATTTCCAAGTGTTCCTACATCATATCTAAGATAACCCAAGAAGGTTGGAAGGTTTGGTTTAAGGTTTACAAGTGTTAATCAAGAAAGGTTTAAGATAAGGGTTTTGTTGAAATTAGGGTTTTCTTGATATTGAAAGCTAGGGTTTGTTTGCTAAACAAGGGTTTAGATCTTGTTGTTCATCACCACACATCATATTAAGGTTATCTAAAAACCTTAACCTCTTTACATTTATGATTTTATGTGTATATAATGGTTTTATAGTTAATCACCATCTAGGAAAAGTATTAACTTGTAAAATGGATTTTTACACTTGTTAATAGTTTGGTAAACTTTTACATATGATATATGGATGTTAATATCATGTTAGAATGGAAGTATAAGTATTGTACATGTGTGGTTTATATATAAAAAGTATATATAAACAAGTTACCTTCCAAGTATACTTATATAAAAGTTCATGAAATAAATAAGTATGTACACAATTGGATCTTGTGATTCTTGGATAATATTTAGACAAAACATGGACTAGAGACCCTAAGGATGTAAGACATGTGATAATAAGTGTTGTAATAGACTTGTAACAAGGTGGTTAAGCTTAAAAGTTACAAAATCAAGTTTAAACATGTTTTTATCAAATACTTCAAAACATTGACACTTGGACAAAATATGGACTAATGGACCTAATAATATGTAAGAAATATGGTATAAGGACTTGTAAAGGACTTGTGGTATTTATTAAGTTGAAAAGTATATAAAATAAGTTATAAAAATAAGTACACTTAAATATTACAAAATGGCTGTTGGATTTCGTATTTTAGACAGTAAGTTTGACACTTTATAAAGATACTACATGTCGCAAGGATCGTGGGCATGTAGAGAACTTGAAAAACTAATTTATAACGAAGGAGATACGCTAATTTTAAGTTATACGCTAATTAAACGCGTTTATAAAATAAATTTTATAAAAACCAATTACTATTCACATCCATTAAAAATATAAACATATTTTTAACAGCAATTATATAATTTTAGGATTTCAAAACATTTGGAATCATAATTTTTCGATTAATAATGAAGTAGTTATGAATTACGCGAGTTTACGACGATAAATACTTTTATAAAAATAATTTTATAAAAAGATACTGTTCATCAGGAACATTTATTTTTTAAAAACATCATAAATAAATAGAACTTTCAATTTCGAGAACGTGCCCGAAAGAATTACAAAAATCAGAGCTAAAACGAATAAAATACGACGTTTACGATAATTAAAGTTTATAAAAGTAATTTTATAGACTATGAACAGTAAAAATCACTATTCATCAGCAGACCCAAATTTATAAAATGTGACATTTTATATACATCTTTCAATTACGAATACGTACTCGAAAGAATCGTTAAAATCGGGATTAAAATGAATAAGTTATTACATTTACGGGTTTACGGTAATTAAATTTATAAAACGTCATGAACAGTAAAAAGTATTGTTCATCAGAAGGTTTCAAAATATAAAAATGTAATATTTTTGTATATCATGTTGGTTCCAATTGAATGGATCTTTTATTAGCTTAGATAAATCTAAACAACTAGATTAGAAACCTTGTGGTGTATATATAAAGACTATGCGGAATTAATCTTTATATACTCAGAAGAAACAATCAAACAATGAACACAGAACTTTCACTATATTGAACAAATCACAAAACAACTATATGTTTTGGCCTAATAACTAATCGTGTTCTTCTAACTTAAATATTATTCTATTCTCTGAATATTGATTATTCTTACTATGCCATAAGGGTTCCTTTTATACACTAAGGAAAAACCCTAATAGGCTTACAAGACGCGTTAAGTGATCATGCATATCTATTCCTAATATAACTCATACATATCTCATAAGCAGCACTAATACACTAACTAACAGTACTAACTATATACTGACAGTACTAACATTGTACTAACAGTACCAACTATAACTAACAGTACTAAGTCCTTCAGCAACATTATCTTGTAGAAGCTCTTTAATTCCCAACAATCCTCCCCTAAACTTATGATTTACCTTCAAATCTTAAGTTTCTTGAATTAAAGCTCTTTGATTTTGAGAGGATTCTTTCAAACACTTTAGCTTCCTTTCCTGTTAGCTTTCAAAAATTCTTCATAACTAACTATGTTATGCAATCTGAGATTTGATAAACTTTATAAGCTCAATTGCCATATTACTATCTTCTTCTGCTTCAATCTTCAATTGATCATCTTTTCCAAGATAGTCTTCTTCAGTGGATACTTCTTTTCTACTAACATGTTGATCTGTATTGATGTACCATCTAAGAACAAAGAGTGAACACCACTGTATTCATGTAATTTCCATCTCAGCAACTCCCAATATTGTTGATTAAACATACAATATGTCATCTTATCATTTTGGATAAAATTATCATCCAAAGATCATTCCATATATCAAAACATGACTACAAGTAGGATGATCATAAAATCTTACATTTGAACCAATGCAGAAGATAAGACTTCAATCATGTACAAACAAGTCTTCTTAACAATGCTTGAATATCTCCATGAAAGCTTGAACTTCCATCTGCTACTTGAAATCTTTGAAGACATTAGAATCTTTAGCTCTGTCATTCCCAGCACGATAAATACCCAATTTTACAAGTATTATGTTTGTCGCAAAACTCCAAAATTTCCATTATGATATGACTGAAAATTTTCTTAATAATCTTGAATTTTGTAAACAGTAAAGAGTTATATCACTGACTGTAAAAGAAAAGAGCTATCAGAAGTTTTATTTTTTTTTATGGGCAAAGACATATCTCAACGCCTTTAACTTAAATCTGGTTATGCTTCAAACAGTAACTAACGGTCCAAAAAGCAGAACTAAGTTTAGGTCAAGCAGAAGCTAACTAGAACTAACATACTAACTTTCTCACAGCAGATACAATATATCCCCCCAGTACAACTAAACATTAAAAGTATTAAGCTTATACCTAGCAGTATTAACACCAAGCATAACTTCCTGTACTCTTCTTCAAATATAGACCTGCTCATAGTTCATACCTTTGAAGTTTGTCATACTCCACTCATGCATTTTCTGTTTCTTACATCCTCCCCTGTATAGACAGGAACCTCTGAAAACAAAATACTCATCTGCAGCTGGAAATCCATAACTTGAGCATGTCTCATCTTTTGACTTTCTTCATCAACATTGTTAGAGTCTGAGCATGAGACTCCTTAGACTGTTTAAGAGCATTTTCCAAAATGGTAACTTTATCAATCAATTTGGTACACAAATCCATCAATTCTAAAAGTTTCAGACTGTCCTCTCCACTTCCAAGTGTGTAACCTTTTGAGAGAGGTGGATCATTGGACTTATAGTTTTTGGCAAACTACCAGCCATAAACGGATTTGATGATTCTTTACCAGTTGTCGTTTTCCCTGGAATAGCCAATGCTTTATTGCAAAAACATAGTGCATTGATAACCATATAGTATTTAGCAAACTATCAACTATCAACAGATTTGATTAGTCTTTACCAAGAACTGTTTGATCCTGGATTAAAATATAAAGAAAAAAAAATTAAACTAGCCACTATTATGCTGAGAAGCAAGGTAGATTAAGAACCATTTAAATTATAGGTAAGATTGTCAACCATAAACGGATTTGAAAAGTCTTTACCACACACCGTTTGCTTATGGACTAGCCAGTTCTTATGACTATTAAGCATGGTGAACTGATGACCATTTTGTTGTGTGGTATTTAAACCAGCACTAAACGACCATTCATTCTTTCATCAAAGACCTCCCCTCAAATCCAACTATACTTCTTTTTATAACCTGCATATGTTAGTCTGAAAAAAAACATAGAAAATACAATAACAGTACTAACATAGCAGCATCAAGTATAATTAGCAGAACTAATTATACTTGGCACAAGAGAATTAATTTCTCTTAGGAATCCAAGCCATTACTGACTTGTTTCTACCTGTTGGATCAACATAGTTAAATTGCTTACAAATACATGATCCAGTATTCTTGTAGACATGATTTTATCACTTATTTTAGGTCTCCATGCCCAGTATGTTGTAGGCTTAACAGCATTTATTCCCTTGTTCCCCAACAACACTTGTCCATTATATTTCCTTAACAGTATTAACATAAATTACCTTAGGCAAATTAAACTTTGTTATTCAATTTCTATTTAAGTCTTGTTTGTTGGTAAAAAGGTCTTCTTTAATGGTAGAATGTGATTTTGAAAGCATTTTGTCCTTGTTTGGCAACATTTACAGAGGGTACAATGTATTGAATACCTATCAGCCACTAACTAGTGTTTGTAGTTCTTTGAAAAGCTTTGCTAGCACTGCTAATGGTACTAGGCCAGACTTGGTTAAAACTGCTGTTGGAGCAAAATTCCTTCTAGATTTAGAAATTTTTTGATGATTGACCCTCATTGCATTAGTCCAAACTAGTCTAATTTTCCTTTGACTAGTTCCCTTTTTCACATGGTCAAAACAGTTTTTGTACCAATCCTTTAGCATGAAATCACTGTCTTAATTAGATGATTAAAACCTCCCACATACAAATCAAAGCTTTTGGTGTAAAATGAAAAACCCAACTCCTAATTTTTTAGGCATTGGGGTATCCCAGCTTGTACTGTTGTTCCTAGGGTTTTGACTAACTTTCCTAGGTTGATCAGCTTGCTTAGGTTTTTGAACATTAAGAGATTCTAACATAACAGTCTCATCTTCATCACAATCAGAAACCCAATCTTCAATTATTGGAGCATCTGAAGTTTTCTTAACTTCTTTAGAGACATTTTCACTAGCACCCTTATTTACCTTAACACCATATCCTTCAAATTCAGGCTGTTTAAATTTCTCAAGTCCTGAGTTTGATAAATCAATACTAGGAGGTGCAAACAAGCCTGTAAGTAGAGGGGGAACAGCATTATAATTATCAAATCCAACACCTTTTTTATTATTAATATATACTTGACTTCCTATTAATGTATCTAAACTTTTAGAAGCATTTTCAAAACCATCAACCTTAATTTTAATGCTCTCTTTTTCTTTCTTAAGTCTTTCTACCTGTTTCTTAAGAGCATTAATATTTGATTCATTAAATGAGGCATCTCTTTTAAGAACAGCAATTTGATCACAAAGCATACCTTCATTTTTCTTGTAAAAGACCAATTGTTCTTCTACTAAAGTTAAACCCTTTTTATAGCTATCTAAATCAGTTTCAGACTTATTAAGCTCTATTCTCAACTTATCATACCTATACTTAAGATCTTCAAAAATTTTAAGACAAGTTTTAGAGCAAGTTTTGTTATTTTGTACCTCAGAGTCAGAGAAAGCCATAAGTGCAAAGTTGGTAGAAGCCTCCTCATCTGCCATGTAGCTCCAATCAAATCCAGTCCCATCTATAGCTAACATAGCTTTGGAAGAAGATTCTTCCACATTCACTGTTCTTCTTGAGCTATCTTGACTTCTATTCCTGTTCTCTTGACTCCTAGGATTTTTGCACCTAGCAAAATGTCTCAACTTATGACAATTGAAACATTTCACCTTTTTCTTGTCATAACCAGCAGTATCACTTCCATTGATGATAATCTTTTTACCAGTTCTCTGATAAAACTTTCTGCTTTCATACTTAGCAAAGCCAATTGCCACTTTAAATCCATTTCATCAAGATCATCTTCATGGATTTGCTCTAGGTCTTCATGAACAACTTGAGACCCATTGGGTTGAGTGGCCAGATAAGCATATACTGTGGCATCACTGAGAGAAGCAGTACTATTATTAGTGCTATATAACATCCGGCAATTTTCGAAACTTTAAATGTCTATGTTACCTTTTGACATTTTGGGTCCGGTTCGAATTTTTTTTAACATTTGGACTTTTTACCGTCGCATAAAAACAATTGCCGCGTAGCCTGTAAATTTCAAAACATATTTAAATAATAAATCATAATTATTATTATTTATCTCTCATTTATAAACTAAACATTTGCTCGGTTCCTGAGACTTTCAAATTACATGTGAAGGGGTACACTATTGAAGAATATAACAATAGTGTTACTTCCTAATACTATTTGCTATCATTGCTATTCCTAGCACTATTTGAGAATATATACTATTCCTAGCACTATTTGAGAATATATACTATTCCTAATACTATTCATAATACTATTCCTAATACTATTCCTAGCACTATTTGAGAATATATACTATTCCTAATACTATTCATAATACTATTCCTAATACTATTCCTAGCACTATTTGAGAATATATACTATTCCTATCTTTTTAAAATTTGAATCAGGTGATGAGACGTAACTATGTGAATAGAGAAAGAAATAAGTATAGGTAGGGTAGTCATGTAAGGAATATACATGATGGTGTCTAATTATATTTTTTTTTGAATTTGGTCAAGGTGTACTTGACTTAATTGTTTATGCTATGTCCTTGGGATGGGAGTGTACCGAATAAAAAATTTATAGAAAAACTTTGGGCCTTGACGTGGATTAATGTTTATTCCAATGTCCAAAATATATTTTTCGGGCAAAGCTTAACATGTTCCAATAATTTACCAAATGTTTTAATTAAATATTATAAAAACATTTATGAAATGTTATCAAGTAAATACTCATTTTTATTGAAAAAATGATTTGGAAAACAATGGCGCAAGTTTTGTGACTCGAATCGACCGTTAATAGTTCAAACGAGTCCAGACCCGATTACTTTAACAAAACTAAATTTAATATTACACAATTCCCCTCTATTATTTGGTACTTGTCACTTTACTTTAAAAGTTTTATTATAAATAAAATTTTCATACCATTTCTTTCATTTCATTTTTATAACACACACTTAAACACTCTTCCCCTCCATAAAATCCGGCCACCACAGCCACGGCCGGCCGCCACCCAGCCGCCGGCCACCACCACCGCCGCCGGAAAAATTTTCCGGCGAGTTTTTCGGCGAACTCCAAAAATGCTCCCCTTCACCCGATCTATCCGATCTACCACACCACGCGCCACCCTCCTCCAGCCACCGAACCTCCTCACCATCTCTTCCCAACCACCCAAGGCTGTGTTTGGTTTCTCCGGCACCCAAAAGTAGCATTTTGTTTTCGGAGCCAGCGGGTGTACCTGAGTTCACCCCGTAGCAGTCGTCGACCTGAACTCTTCGGTGTTGTTATAAGTCTTACGTTTACTTGGGTTTCTTTATTTTGTTGTTTAAATGTGATGAAATCCATGGGACACTTGCGTTAGACTAGTTGTGCTAGGTTGATTGATCGGCATGAAGGCCGTGTATAGGTTAAGTAAGAGTATTGTAAGCGAATATTTGGTCGAAAAATAATTTTGGCACGTTTTGGTAATAATCGACTAAAACAGAAAGTTTAGCACGTATTTCGGGGTCTGAGACTTTGTAAAATTGTATTTTTTATTCAATAATATCAAAGAGGGTAATTTTGTGAACTTTCGGTAAATTGAACGCCCCCGTAACTCTTAAAAACGAAGAAGTTATAGCAAATTAAGTTCGGAAAATACATGTTAGAATTGACAGCTATTTTAGGCAAAAATAGCTGCTGGTCCGATTTTCAACGTCAATTTCGGGCATTTTCGAGTCCGTTTCAGCCTTCCGGCGAAACACGAAAGCTGTTCGGAGCGACGTTTTGCATAAAGTTATCTTTTGGTCAAACTTACGAAAGTGTGAATTTAGCAGGTCCACAACGTGGTCAAAACAGCAGCATTTTTTATAAAATTTATATTGCATCAGATTTAATAAGAGGGCATTTTGGTCATTTTTTGTCGAGATTCAAGTCTCGGCCAAAACTAAAAATACGTCCGGAATGTAATTTCCGATAAAATCTCTTTTTACTCCGAGTCATGAAAACGTGATTTAGCGGCTCGTTTGGTGCGGGTCAGATTTGGGTCAAAATGTATAAAAGATGTAAAAAAGACATATAAAGATTTATATAAAGTCTTACTAAGTGCAAAATGTAAATAAAAATGGTAAGTATTAAAAATATACTAGGTTTTTATAAATTACCATTTAAGTAACTTTCCTAAAATAAAAAGTTTCCGAAAATAGAAAGTCTTCTATTAAGCAACGTAAGATAAAGCGTAAGAAATGTCTATAACTCAATGAGTGGGGGTTTCAGGATTAAGTCGCGCAAGTGGATCCTCATCACATGTATGTTTATATATATAATATATATGATTTTGCCGCTACGATGTACACATCGTCGATGGTACTTCGAGTATATTATAATTAAGCGACATCTATAGGTCGTGATCATGTTGCCGATTGTTCGTGACTACTTCAACTAATCGATTCGACTGTAGCTTTCGATCAAGGTGAGTTTAAGCCACTCTATCACTTGTTTATAATATCCTATACAAATCTCAGGGAGAATACATGCTCATTACACTTGTTGCGTACTGTTTTACATACTTGTTTTACATACTCATACTCATATACAAACTCGTTACTTGAATTAATATCATACCTCTTTCAACTTATGGGATTTAAGTATTTAAAGCTGTTATGATACAATGTTATCTTTTTCATTAGACACAAGTAATCTGGTTTATCAACATCATGTTTACGTGTTGCCTAAGTAGCGATTAGACCACTCAATGCCCGAAACTATCATGAACTGTTAATTACAGATTGTAAGCGTGAATGTTATAAATAGATCTATTGAGACTAATTATCCCTATCCCGTGAGTACGCTCACTGTGCCGGGTACCTGACACCGGTTATATATCTATGTCAATTTCATTTGGTGTCCTTGGTCAGACACCGTAGCTAATACATTGGCATATTATATGCAACATACATTAGCTTCAGTGTCATAGAGCTTATCGCAACAGTAAATACATCTTAGTGATGTACTGTATGCTGTTAATAGTGCTATAATTTAGAAATCTTGTGGTCCACACTAACCTAATTGAACATACTGGTATTAAACATTTTTCATATACTGCGGTGAAGCAGTAGAACATTAATCTCTTTAGGAATATTCAACATTAATTTACAAAAATCTATGAACTCACAACTTATGTTGACATTTAAGCATGTTTTTCTCAGGTGGATTAATGCTTGGATTACTTGATGTGCATTGGAGCTAAATTGACAGATTTTCATTCATGATTTCTACTTACAGTCACATGATCAAATCACGTGTATTATTTTCAAGCATTTCATTAGATGCAATTATGGGACAAATGTTATATGAATTTTAAGAAAATCAATGAGATTATTTTTCAAACGACACATTTGAGGTCGATCTCTTGATCGTTGTGCTGTGTATTATGAAGTAACACCCCGAACATATTTCCGCACGCTCATTTTATGGGGTGTTAACGATGCAAGCAGTACAAACAGAGTAGCTACCAATACTATCATGAACATTAGCAGTATTAAACACCATTTGTACGCTATACCTGAGAGAAAGGCCACATTCTGAGAAGCCTGATTTTGAGCTAGTAGATTACACATCTTTTGCACTTCGGTTCAATCAATCTTAAATTTGTTGATAAAGACCATCAAAACTTATTGAGCCCAGATCTGATTTGTTCCTCCAGACCACAACATGCATACCCCATTCAGTAGGAAGACTTCTTAAGAATTTCAGGTTAAGTTCTTCTGGAGTGATGATTTCACCTAAGATAGTTAACTGGCTTACAATTTTCTGAAGCCTGTTAAAGATAGAGTCAAGTGACTCTGAGCTAGAAGCATTGAAGGTTTCATACATCTACTTTTAAGATGTCCCTTTTGAGTCTTCTTGGTGGCTTCATTACCACCAAATCTTGCTTCTAGGGCTTCAAATAAAGACTTGGCATCCTTGTGTTTATTGAAAGTAAGTAGATGCTCACTTGGAAGTGTCATCATCAGGATGCTTCGGGCTTTAAGATCATTCTTCTTTAGGATTTAAGTATAAAAAGTGTATATACAAATTAGGGTTTTTAAAGTTTACTTAATAAGTTACAAGTAATAGTGTTGTAAATGACTTATTAAGAACTTGTGATCTTGAACATTTTGACAAATGATGGACTTAGGGACCCTAGGAATGTAATGCATGTGATAATTAGTGGTGTAATGGATTTGTTAGAAGATGGTTAAGCTAAAAAATATAAAATCAAATTTAAAACATATTTTTAACACAAACCTCCAAACTTTCTGTTTTTGTTTGAAAAATAAGATATACTTTTTATGTTTTTATAAAATAGTACGTCTCATGACGATTCCAAAAAGGTAAGAAACTCGAAAAACATATTAATAACGAAAAAGATACGTAATTTACAAGTTATACGTTAATTAAACGCATTATAAAAGAAATTTTATATAAACAATTTATAAAATACTACTAATATGTAAGGTTTATTATTTTTCTCAGATCACACATATTTTTAGGATTCCAAAATGACAAGAATCGTAATTTTTCAATTAAAAACGAAGAAGTTATGAATTACGCGAGTTTATATACTTAAAATGTATAAAAATACTTTTATAAAAGTTACTGTTCATCTCAGGAACATTTTTTTTTGTAAACCTCATAAATAAATAAAACTTTCAATTACGAGATCGTGCTCGAAAGAATCGCTAAAAACGGAGCTGTAACGAATAAAATACGATATTTACGGGTTTTACGTTAATTAAAGTTATAAAAATAAGTTTATAACTTGTATGAACAGTAAAAATCACTGTTCATCAAAGGACTAAAATATGAAAATGTCAAATTTTGATAACTCGTCTTAATACGAAAGCGTGGACATAAGAAACGCTTGAAACGTGAAAGTTATGTCATTTTTACAAAAGGTATATTTATAAACGTTTTAACTTTATAAATATGATTTCACTAAAACAATTAGATGGTGATTAGCTATATAGAATTATATATGGTAGTAGTTACCCAATGTGATTAGTACTTATACGACCTATATTGCATTAGGTTGCACTCGATCATTACCGTGACGCATTTTCTGTGATACACTTGATATTCGCTCACTCAAGGTGAGTTCATAGCCCCACGTTTTTACAATTATATTGATTTACAAGTTTTGGGGTGAGAAACATGCTTTGTTTTATAATTGAACGCAAGTGGACATTTTTATATAATGATTACGTTTTGCCTAAGTAGCTTGAACCCAATATGCCCGGTATCATGAACTGTTAATTTCTGGATTGGAAGCGCGAGTGTTGTAAATAGATCTATTTGGGATTGACCTCCCCGTTCGGGTGACTAGCTATCACCGGGAACGAACGTTATAGCATGTCGATTTTGGGATGTTTCGGGTTGAACATCATCATGGGCAATGTAGGCAATATTTATATTGTATTCATATATGTCTAGCTTCAGTATCATGAGCTTAGGGAAACGTAATGGCATTTTGTGATATTTATCACGGGGAAATCTTGCGGTCTGGATTTATACATATATAAACCTATGAATTCACCAACTTTATGTTGACCGTTTTAAGCATGTTTTTCTCAGGTTAATAAGGTACAAGAAACAAGGATACATTGGTGGTCTACATTGTGGAGTCATTTCTATAAAGATTTACGTGCATCACATTTTGGGGATATTTGTCATGTAGAAAAATCTTTGCATTTTCAAGAATGAACAAGTTTAGCCGTTGAGCTTTTGTAACAATAGTTTATTAAATCCAATGTATCATTTTCAAACGACACGTTTAGTGGTCGTTCTCTCATGTCTTGTGCAATGTTATTATGAAGTAACGCTCCCGGATCCTTATTCCGCTGCGACCCATTTTGGGGGTGTTACAGATTGGTATCTAGAGCCAAGGTTATAGAGAACCAGGTCAAATGTTTTTGCTGGACTATAACCGTTTTCAAACATTGCATTCATACAAAGGGGTTTTCACGGGACATACATACACTAGTTGTTTGCATTAGTTAGTTTTACTAGATGCTTACATGATGCATATACGTGTTCATATTATAGTACGTACGTTACTATGAGGGTATATTGTATATATACAAAGATGAGTTTGCATTCTTTCGCACAACTCTACAGTTATTTATATAAGGGTTATTTGTATAAATAGGGGAACATTTCTTTAGGCAAGGTAGCACTATAAGCTCATAGGTCCTAAACGCTACCTAAACATTAAGCTATCGAATATGATATCTTACCATCATTCATTTATGCCATGAGCGCATATTCATATTTACCATACCAGTCTTATATAATATACTTATATAAGTTAAGTTTTGCTCGTTGCAAGCAGTCATGTTTTCATCATCGACAGTTACCTACGTGTCTGTCTATATTAATTCCGAGCCATGGAGATTCTAGTGAGTTTCTGATGAGGAGCTAGAGGCACCAATGGAGGATCAGCCTCTACCTGCTGATGCCTCACCTACAGCCCTATTACCGGGCTACATTGCAGACTTTGATCCGGAGGAGGATGAGGAGGACCCTGAGGAGGACCATGAGGAGAATCCTGTTGACTATCCTGCCGATGGAGGAGACCATGATGATAATGATTCATCTGATGATGACGACGATGATGATGATGTTGAGAAGGATGAGGAGGACGAGGAGGAGGAGGAGTAACTAGCTTCGGTCGACCCCTCTGCTGTACCTACAGATGATTTTGTCCCCTCAAGTTGAGGACACAGAGGCAATTAAGACTGATGAGTCTGCTTTTACACCACCCACACCATATCATCTTGTTTTCTGAGACCAAATCTTGTACAATA